>JANITW010000235.1:69051872-69066829 GCA_027564335.1 Erythroxylum williamsii
CATTTCTAAAGTCCTGGTCAATCGTCTGAAAGCCCACATGGACTGGCTAGTTCAAGCACCACAAAGCAGTTTTATTCTGGGCCGACAGACAACGGACAATATTATTATCGCTCAGGAAATTATTCATTCGATGCGGAAGAAGAAGGGGAAAACAGGATTGTTAACTATCAAAATGGACCTTGAAAAAGCGTATGACCGACTCCGATGGGATTTTATTCATAATACTTTAATATACATCGGGCTCTCAGAAACGTTTATTTTGGTCATTATGAAGTATATTTCGATGTCCACTATGCAAGTAGCTCGGCAGGGCACTTTGAGTGATCCTTTTAGCCCTTCCTGGGGCATAAGACAAGGAGACCCGCTCTCGCCCTACCTCTTTGTACTCTGTATGGAACGATTTGGCCAGCTTATTACTAAAAAGGTAGAACAAGGCGTTTGGAAGCCGATTAAGCTTGGCCCTCTTCGGCCTCTGATTTCTCATCTCATCTTTGCAGACAACCTTGTCCTTTTTTCGGAGGCCACGGAACCCCCAAATCCATGCCATTGCTGATACTTTGGAAGAGTTTTGTCAGGCCTCAGGTCAAAAAATGAATACTGACAAGACTAGAATCTACTTCTCTAAGAATGTTTCCCCTACTTTAGCTTGACATCTCAGCCACATGCACAGTATGTCGAGCCAAAAAAGCTAGAGGCCTGGGCATAAAACGCATCCGCTCTATCAATGATGCATTCTTGGCTAAATTAGGTTAGGTGTTGTTTACTCAACCCCAAACTCTCTGGGTCTAAGTGCTAAGAGCTAAGTATCGGCTTGACCTTCAACACATCCCTGTTACTATCGCGCGGGTCGGGGCTTCTAGCACCTGGAGGGGAATATCGGCCACTTGGCCCTTTGTTGGCCAAGGTCTTCAATGGCACCCTCATAATGGCAAGAAAATACTTTGCTAGCTGGATAACTAGGTCAAGGACTGGAGACCATTTATTTATGTGGCGACCACTCTAATTCTAGACAACATGCTTTTCGCCTTTGTTGCCGACCTTCGGACTGCAAATCGTACTTGGCAGTGGAACAAATTCCAGAATTATCTCCCCACTGCTGTTTGCCTGGACATCGCGATGACTCCTTCTCCTGAAGATCCTACTGCGGAAGATACCTTCCAGTGGGATCCTACAACTAATGGACGATTCACCGTAGCGTCCGCTTATGCCTTGCTAGAAGGAGCTACCAATGCAGAGCAAAGTAGCATCTGGACTGTTATTTGAAAATGGCCCGACCCTCATCAAATTCGGGCGTTCCTATGGTTGTTGGCCAAAGGCAACTTGCTTATTAATCACCAAAGTGTACTTCATCACATTGCTACGGATAGTGGATGTCACCATTGTGGCCAAGCGGAAACCACCCTCCACGCCATTAGGGATTGTTCGAGAGTCCAAGCGTTCTGGGCCAAATTCACACCGGCCATAAAGGATAAGGACTTCTTTATGCAAGATGAGATGCGATGGGTGCATTCCAATCTTATGAAACACCATCAGGTTCGGCAATTTTAATGGGCCTCCCTATTTGGGGTGATTTGATGGTTTCTATGGTACTGGAGCAACAAAAGTGTGTTCGACACGGAATTTCTTTGGCCGACAGAAGGGGACCGCGCTGTTTTGGCTTATGTCAACGGAATCGAATGGGCAAGGGTTGCAGAAAGCTTTGTGTTCCTGAACTAAGGATTACCAACGGGTCAGTTCGTGGGGTGGACTAAACCTCTTGAAGACTGGGTCGAGATTAGCACTGATGGGGTTGTTCAACAGGGTGGAACGACCTCCACTGTTGGAGGGCTTATTAGAAACTGGCAGGGTCAGTGATGTGGAGGTTTTATCCATCACCTGCCGAGCAGCTCATCGAGCACGGCAGAATTGTGGAGAGTCCACGGGGGTCTTACTCTAGCATGGACCCTGGGTTATCGACGGGTCATATTAGAAGTGGACTCCTTAGAGGTTATCAACATTTTGTCCTCTTCTCATACCGCTTTATCTGATGAGGTTTCTTTGGTGACAGGTATCCAAGACATGCTATACCGAGGTTGGAAGGTATGCATGCAACACGTGCATCAAGAGAAAAACCAGAGTGCAGATCAATTAGCCTCTATCGCCAGACTAGTCAGTCCAGGATTACATATTCTGCCGAGGCCTCCACCGACAGTTCTGGAATGTATTTATTGGGACATACAAGGCACGCTGTACCTCCGGACCATGCGCTAGTTAGTCTATTTTAGGGTTTGCATTTCCTCTGTATTAAAAGAAAGAAAGAAAAAAATTAAGTTGGATATAATTATAAAGCTTAAGAATTTTTAGGGATCAAATATAAGATATTTGATTTTATTAAGATTAAATTTAAATTACAATTAGTGATGTTTTAATTATAATTTATAGTTTAATTTTAGTTAAGACTTTGAAAGAAACCAATAGTCATTTTTTATAAGAGGAAAGAAAACACATTAGAGGTTCTATCACTCTTGTTAGTCCCTCCAAAAACATTTGAGCTCTCTTTGTTTGTTTTGTGAATATCATTAAAGGCTAAATAATTGAAATATTTGTGTTTAACAACTTCATAATAAAAGAAAAAGTGTTGTATGATACACAAATCAACTTTGACTTTAAACTTTTTATTTTCTGATTTTCATTTCAAATTATTCTATTAAAGAAATCTTTTATAAAATTGTAAGAACTTTCCTGTTACGCCCTTGATTTATTCTCAATTAATTTTCCAACATAATCTAGCTATTTATAGCTAGATGATGATTACCAAAGTAAAGTTACCTAATTGAGTACACTATTATATCCTATAAATTTTATATTCAAATTCAACGTTAAATACATGCTTTATATAAATACATTTCGAAAATAGGTAAATTATTTTAGAAAATGATAAAAGATATATTGCAGTATTCATTGGCCTCTGTAAACTAGAGTAACCACCTATCTATAAAGGCCAAGAAGGATATACAAGAGTTAATGAAGCTACACTGACCATGATATATACCTATGAAGGCCACCAAATTGATGAGCATGTGTTTGCTCCCTTAAATGATACGAGGGTATAATAGTTAGTAATAGAGAAATGCAAGCATAATTAAAGAGTTAATCACAACGCATATTTATTTTAGGGTCTTGTTTGGGAAGGAAAAAAACTAAGTCTTAAGGTTCCTAAATTGACAGAACCCTAATTCTCTATTAGAATTCTTTCAATTAAAACCTATGAGAAATGTTTTTAATAGTCTTTATAGAGCCCTTATACTAGCTGGACATCCCACTTGATATAGGAGATCCACAAATTCAGCCCTCCCTTCCTACCTTTTTCACTCACTTTTGACTATTAGAAAAATTAGGGATTCAATCTTTAAATTCCTTTTTTTAATCAGTTTATCTTATTTAATTTTATAGTTCTTGAATAGATGGATTTGACATTTATTTATCATATGACTCTAATTGTTTCATGCTATAAGACATGAATCCTTGTATATAGCAAATTAAATATATTCGTATGACATATTACAAAAGCTAAATAGTTAGTATGCATTAAGATTATTTATTTAGTTTGATTTTTTTAGGTCAACTAAAATAATTTTACTGTTGCATCTCTATGCCTAATAAAAGTTACAAAAGTTTGAAATTTCATATGGGTGATAAGAGAAAGTGGCAAGGTTCTAAAAAAAGAAAAAAGAAGCATGAAAAAGGATTAAAGAGAGAAGATTAAGAAAAACAAAGTAGCTAGAGAGAGGGAACAACCGAATAAAGGAGAATTTGGTAATGAACTGAAACAAAAATAAAAAAAGAGAGAGAAGAGCATAACTAAAAAACAAAGGAGCAGAAAAATTGAAAGAATTCAACTTCCATAAGAAAGGGCTATGAGAGAGAAATAGAGCTTGAAAGAGACATAAAGATCACCATAAAAGAGTGATAAGGTGATTTTGATGCATACAAAAAGATTTGGAGATTTAGGGATTGAATCTATACTTTTCCAATATTTAAATGCATGTAGGGAGAAAAAGGAGGAGAGATTGAGTTTGTGGGCCTCTCATACCAAATAGGATATCTAACTGGTGTAAAGGACTCATAAAATATTAAAAGGTGCCACATAAGTTTAAATTATTATAAGTCTAACATATAATTAGGGTTTCTTCAATTTAAGGTTCATATTAAAGTTTTTTTTCTAAACATTTAGTTCCGTTTCAATTATTTAAAACATTTATGTTTAAATTAAAATTTAGGATAACCAACTCTAAGATGCTCAAACTTGTAATGTTTTTTCAATTTAGAGCTCAAACTTTAAAATTTTCAAATGAATGGCCAATATTTTAAAACCTTAATAATTCAGTTCAAAACATTAGTTTTTACTGATGTGGGTAGACATGTGATATCATCAAAATTAACCTTTTGAACTAAATTGTTAAAATTTTACAAGGTAAGTCATTCGATTAAAAATTTTAAAAATTTGGGCACTAAATTGAAATTTTTTTAAAAGGTTTGACACTTTTGAATATGTTATCTTATTAAATTTTTATGCTAACAATTAAAAATTTTAAAAATTTTGGCACTAAATTGAAAAAATCTTTAAAGGTTTGACACTTTTGAATATGTTATCCTATTAAATTTTTATGCAAACATTAATGTTTAAAACAAAACTTTTTCCTAAGATCCTATCATTATCTCTAATACTACGGTTGCACCTCGTTCATGTTGAATTTTGCTTTGTCATTTTTTGTACAATTTCTTTAGGACTAAATGGTGTTTTGGGCACTGCTTGATATGGTTTATATAGTGATTTAAAACTTTTTTGGGACTACTATGTGGATGTTTTTGTCCTTCTCTAAGAATCCTTTTTATTATATAGTTGCATTCACCTTTTCTTGTTAACTTATAAATGGTTTACAACAACTTCTTAGCAAGTGATAGGAATAAAGATTGGAATCTTCTATATTCTCTTTAATTTTTTAGTTCGTTACCTTTGGAAGGTTGGAGAGATTTCAATAAAATTTTAAATTAAAAGGAAAATTTGGGGGCTATAAAAGAGATAACATAAACATGAATAATTTTCATAATGTATTAGATTTCTATTGCTTAATTTACTTTATACATTTTATGTCCTTATACTTGGTCGAATAAGTATTGTAGATACAAAGATTAGATTGAAACGTGTCTTGACTGCACTTTGGTCTCATCTAATTTTTTTCACTTAGGTCTTTATATGTTTGTTCCTCACCTTATATCAACAATTAGTGACCACATCCATATTTGCTTGCATTGTAATGATAATCTCCCTAAAAGCTTCACTCCTCGAACCTATCATTTTGAGAAAATGTGGCTTCAAAACCTACCATTTTATATGTATTTATAAAACGTGTGGAAACCAAAAATCAAGTTCTCCTAATCTCTCTAATTTATGGCACAAGTTAATAAAAATGAGTGGAGAGGTTATATTACAAAATAAATCTACTATTGGGCTTAATGTTTAAAGGATGATAAAAGAGATTAAATATTGCATCTATAAGGCTCAATCATTCTCTTATTAAGAAAACCAAACTAGGGAAGAATTTCTTTTGTTGAATTAGAACTCTTAAGTTCATATGATAAGGAGGAAATCATATTGAGGCATAAGTATAAAGTTATTTGACAAAAATTTGATGTCAAAATCGATTTTTTTTCACAGATAAGCATGCTTCAATCTCTAACTTAGTACTATTTAAAAACATCAAGATTACTATAATATTCTTTATTAAGATATGCTAGATCAAATAAGATCTTAACCTATAGTTTTGACTATAGTGAAACATATCACTGTTAATGAATTTACTTTTATTGATATTTGTAGTTGTATATGAAAAATCAAGCAATATTTAAAATATCAATATGTAAAGGAGCCAATTGTATCAATTGAACAATTAAAAGATGAACAAAATAAGTAAAATGGAGAGCATACGTAATTGAATGGAGTTTCAAGACAATTCAAGACAATTGGACCAAGAATAAGAAAAGTTGGAGCCTTTCCATATGTAACAAATTACCATTTGTTGAAACTTTACTTTGGTCATATCAACGGTCTAGGATCTCAATATTTCAAGAACATATCTTGTTATTTGCAAAATGAACAAATCTTTCCATAATCAAGGAAAAAAATTGTTTTCAGCTTAAAGAAAACTCTCTTGACACATGAAAAATACTTTTGGGAAACTTTGAAATCGTTTTGAATCAAGTTTTTGGTAAATGAGTGTATTTTGATCTTTGTGAGAGCTTAAAAAGTTCAAAATGTTGTTTTTATAAGGTTCAGTCGACCTATATTGAAGTTAGTTATATTGACCTACGTACTGAAGAAAAGATATTTTATATACCAAAAGTTTTTTTAGAAACAATAGTTAACACAAAGATTGACTAGTATCATATATTAATTGAACAATATCACACGTTCTTTTGTCATTATTTTAGTCATTGTAACAATTAGTTTATATTTTTCATAGGTATATTTGGTTGTTTTAAGTACAAACACTATATATAAGTTATGGAAAAGATCTTTGAAGTTAGAGAGAGTGTTGGGAAACTTTTGAGAAAATTTCACTTCATTCATATGTATGTGAGCATGATATGAGCTTTTAGTATTCTTGAGTTGTATTTGAGTGATTAAAAGAGAAATTTATTTGTTTAAGATTTCCCTTCACTCGTGGTAAAGAAAATATGTAAAAGGTTCCTCTTTACCTTAGGAAAACAAGGTCTTATATAGATAATTCCTCTTCACCTATTAGAGGAAGAGAAATAATAAACTCTTAAGTTGATTGGAGAGTGGAAGTATGTTAAGGATTGTTTGGTCAAACTATTATAAATTATTTTTGTCTCTCTTTTTTTACTCTATTTTATTATTATTATGATCATTTTATGATTATCATTAATTAAATTATCGTAACCATTCAATAGAGTAAGCATTTAATTCATTAGAATTTTAAATAGGCTAAAAAGCAAATGCATATAGTGCACTCCCCTTTTATGTACCATCTAGAAACCACGAGATAAGAGTAGAAATATATCTACTATTGTTTATTATTTCTCATATGTTTATTCTTCAATTGTGTAGTAGAACATTTCTATGTTTATGAATATTCTCTATAAAGAGGTCTCTTCTAATAAGAATAACTTTTTTTCTACCTTTTTCTAAGGATTAAGTTTGGACTCCCTTTTTCAATATGCATCTAGATAAGCCTTTAATTTGGATATATTCTCTCCTTTATTTCTAAGCAACTTTTAGATTTTATTGGTGATTACTCTTGTAAAGAAGGATTAGTAAGGCCAATCTCTCTCTCTTTTATGAATCATAGTTTTTTTTATATTTGATTTCAAAATATCGGTCACTATAGAAAATGATCAATCACTAATTTATCCTATTTTCTGTGTAACATTTCTATAAAGAGGCTTATAAAAAAATTACAAATCAATGGATTTCTATTTAGATAAGTTGATTTCCAAAACTAGAGTGGCATCATTTTTTGATAACTAATCTTATATAATATTTTAGTAGCCTTTGAATTTATGTATTATCTTAAAAAGGCTAGAAAAGGAAATATGGTTCATAAACTTGACATTTTAAAGGCCTTAGATACAATTGAATGGACTTTCCCTTTACTTATGTTGGAACAATTAGGTTTAAGTATTGTTTTATAGGTCTTATTAAGATATGCATATTTCCATAGTTTATCTATCCTTTTCAACCAATCTCTTTACCTTCCTTTAAATCTTCTAGTAATTTGAGATAATAAGATCTTGTTCTTTATATTTATTTATCGTATAAATGAAAGCACTAATTTTAGTTTATTTTTCCCTCTATTTTCCATCCCCTCTTTATTTTTTTTAAAGCAATAGAGCCTAATTATGTTTCCTTAAAGGATACATTTTAACTTTTGGATTAATCATCAATTTGCAAAGACCTTTGATTAACTTTGGTCTATGTTTAAATTTAAGTAAATATGGCAACTTCATGAACATTTTGGATATTCATTCCTCATCTACCCATAGAAAGTAGTTTGGCATTTTGACATTAATAGGCAAGTTAAAATTTCATTTTTAGTAATATTTGAGGAATTTTCAAGCAAAAACTTAAGGATGGCATGATTTAGCTGATTCCCTCCCTATGTCTATTTCATATTTGAGGAATTTTCAAGCAAAAACTTAAGGATGGCATGATTTAGCTGATTCCCTCCCTATGTCTATTTCTTAGGGATGGTTTGCTCATTTTAGAGGAGTGGTGCAAATAAAATATATGTAAAAAAAAGTTGACATGTACCTTAATAACTATAAATAATGAAATGAACTCTACATAAGGAAATTAAATTAAATTCCACAAAGACTAGTAAACTACTAGTTAAGATTTATATACTTTATATAAATGATCATGTTAGAGTGAATCAATTTAAAGAAAACTAATATTAAAAAAGCAAAGAGAAGAAAACAAGGTAAGAATAAGTATGTAAAGAGCTTAATTTGTGAGAATTAGCTTAACTAGGACCTCACGTTCACTACTAATAACATCACTTAGCTTAATTGATCCTAATCTTATATACCAATTTATTTGATAATAGAGTTTTTAAATGTTATTTTTCTTTGATCATTTTGAATAAACTTTTAATTAAATAAAATGACTCTTAATGGTATTTTAGAGAATTTAATTAATTATTTAAGATGAGAAATCAACTCTGAAACCTAAAATATAATGTTCATACATATTTACATTAATGTGAGAATAAGATCAATATGATATTTATCTAATTTGTTCAAAGTTATACAAGGAAGTGTTGAACATTAATGACATGATATTCTCTCATCTAAATTATGAAAAAAAGTCAATAGCTAATCAACTAAACCAATTACGAAAATTAGGATTTCTTATGCATGTCACCATAAGCAAACAACAAAAAATATAGCTCAAATTAACCGCAAAATCACATCATAAAGGATTCTCTTAATCCTAACTAACAAAATGTTCAATCACATTTGATATTTCAACTCCACACTCATATACTAATATTGAGCATCAAAATAGTGATAATTAAATACATATAAATTATAGTTATCCTTTTAATAGAGTAAAAAAAATTGTTAAATAAGCTTTGTTAAATATTTGAGTATGCAACATTAGTTTTCTTTTTTGCTTATATATAAAATAATTAAAAAAGTATTTATAAAGATGTTTCTAAATTTTAAATTTTAGGTCATTAAAAATTATAGAATTATCTTAAACAAATTTAATACATGTCCCACCACAGGATGTTTAATACTCTTACATAATAAGAAGTCAACTTTATATGAATTTCTAGCACCCCATTGGCCCATAAATTTACACGTAATCCCGTGAATTTGCTCTTATGAGGTAGGGCCCAGGAAAGGCTAACCGTACCGCTTTAGTCACTAGCGTCGCTCTCTAGATCACAACCACCATGATCTCGAAACGTGTCACGTCCAGCTAAGCATGATGGCGACTCTGCCCCACCTGAACCTTCTCTCCGAGCTCCCATTGGATAGGGCCCCAAGGTTCCCGAATGTTCCTTCGACGTCCCCAATCTCATCCGTACGATGTAACGACTTCTCTAGGCGCACTTTTATTTCCGAAAAGATCGCAACGGCTGAATGTGTGGGCCGCAGTGCACCGTCTCACAGCGTAATGTCCCACACACCCACGTGGAGTGGCGCCGGCTAAGCTAGAACCGCCTCTAAATTTATTTGGCTGCATGAAAACGAAATGACACAAACTACCCTTCCAAAAGTGTCAGATTTCAATTTTAGTCCCTCAAGTATCATGCTCCGTTTCAGTCTGGTCCTCTCACTGCTCTCTTCAAGAAACTTAAATTGGAAATTTCGGTTTTAGGACATTAAATGTTTGATTTCCTGTCTTTTTAGATGAAGTTTTAAAAAAGCTTAACAATACACGGTCTTACTTCTAACTAATAGAAATTAATATATATATATATATAGATCATCAATTATATGCTATCGTTGTGGATTTATCATGATGAGCTCGCTGATTCTTACAAAGCAAGAAATCTTATTTATTGTATTTGAACAGGAACATAAGATATATTACTGCAACCCAAGGATTAGGGAAGTGTGGCAGGGGGAGAAGACTGATGAATGATTGTGGGGCTTGAACATCTGCAAAAGTCAATTCTTTTTTTTCCTTAAAATCAAAGTTAGGTTAGATCGCATTGATCTGATTACAACTTCAATTGTGAAAAGGTGACTCATAGCCGCTAGCGATAATGAAAGCTTCGTACGCATTTAAAGCAATAAACACACTGACATTAAGATATTAAGAAAATCCATGCTTAAGGCATATATGTGAAAACTAGTTAAAGGTACAGATGGTCTGATCCCCTACTCTGTTCTTCCTATTTCCATCTGCTTAAGGTAATTAAAATTTTGTGAAGAAGATGGTACACATCGATATCAGGAGCCCTACAGGGAAGAATTATTAGGTGGTAGCGTCACATGGCATTATTGAGTATACTAGTGTTGCCCTCGTTTCGGGTAAAAGGATTAATACATATAGCACTCTAGAAAATGTTTTGAAAGAGTCGAAATTTTATCTGTAGATAAAAAACTAGTTGAATCCTTAATAATGAGATGTGTCCGCTTGATTTACCTGTGAGATGGTGTATTAATTGAGCCCTTAAAAAGGTATACCCGTCGTCGAAGTTTCCTCAAATTAAAAAAAAAAAATCTAAAAAATGTATTAGAAAAAAATGAAAAAAGGGTTAATACTTAAGTACCTTCTAAACCTTTATATATGAATTGACAGGCACTGTGAACAAGGCAACGGGGGACCAGGACTTGGTGGCTAATGTTACGCATGCTAAACTTTTCCTCTTAGGTGCAGGGGGAACCACCTATATATAGGCAAAGTTGTGTTCCATACGTAACACTGAAAATTGCCATCTTATTTACCAAAACAAATTACTGCAAACATCTCATTAAAAGGCTTACTTCCATTGGCAAATTTTTGTCTCTAATATTATGGTGCCTTATTCTATTTTATTAATTTCAGCTATTTATTTATGCAGATCTTATATTTATATATATAGGACTCACGTAAGATTCATATAAATAAATGGTTGAGATTCATATAACAAAATAAGATACTATAAAATTGGACAGAAAATTTAGACTCCTACTTAGTGGCTTTAACTATGAATTTGGCTTAATTATGGGTTTTTTAAGGTGATCTTTATCATAATTACATGCAAACCTTATTATACATATCAGAAAGTGTCTATTTATTAGCATTCACCAAGAACTTGGTTAAGTATGGTCCAAAACTTTGGTGTACACGTTAAATCTGTATCCAAAGCAGCTTCTGAATGATTCAGTATTTCGAACTTGTTTACTTTCTTTTGCAGGAAACTAATAACTGGCCATCACTCTCATATCTTACTTTGAAGTCATGTGTAAGTGTGATGTTCGTTTTTTCAGGATATCTTTGAATCTTACCGACCCAAATTGAGCAGACCCCTTTGATCACACTTGGTAAAACCTCCTCACGTAGACACCTATTCTTACATGTCATTATCTATATACTATATTATCTCTTCCTCTTCATCTCTATATATGCACTCACTGATACCCCTCAACGCCTTAACATTGCAACCAGGTAGCTGGCTTCATTGCATTCAGTCTATACTACTACTCCACAAAGCCAAGTCTTTCAAAACCACAGAGAGGGAGATAGGGGGAGAGAGAGAGAGAGGGAGAGGCAGATAAAATATAGTTGCATGGAGATTGTTTCTCTTTTAATATACATGGGCCTCTTTCTCTCAAGTCTTCTCTCTTATCCTTTCATAATGAATAAGAAGAAGGTGGCTAGAAGAAAAGGCAATCTTCCTCCAGGTTCGATGGGATGGCCTTGTATTGGTGAAACGCACCAACTCTACTCTAAAAACCCCAATGTCTTCTTTGCCACCAAGCAGAAAAGGTTTGGAAACTCTTTGCACCCAGTTCAACGTTAGCTAATGTCTTTTTATGTTCTGGATCCTTAACTATACTGTACCTTCCTTATTCAGATACGGAGAGATTTTCAAAACCCACATACTCGGCTGCGAATGTGTGATGTTGACTAGCCCTGAGGCTGCGAGGTTTGTGTTGGTAACTCATGCTCACTTGTTCAAGCCCACATATCCCAAAAGCAAAGAGAGACTGATTGGGCCTTCTGCACTCTTCTTTCACCAAGGACAATACCACAGTGACCTCAGGAAGTTGGTACAGAGTTCGCTATCCCCTGATACAATTGGGAAGCTAATTCCTGATATCGAATCCACAGCCATTTCCACCCTGGAATCATTGTGCAATGGTCATACTGTTAACACTTTTCGTGAGATGAAGCAGGTTCGTGCAGTTAGTTCTCTTGAAAGGAGAAGTTTATAGTAATCACCGGTTAATACTATTGATGTTGTTCATTACATGTTTTACGTTGATCTTTTATTATTCTTCCAGTTCCTGAGGACTAATTATTGATTTCCTGTATTCTTCTACAGTACTCTTTCGATGCTGGTATTCTTTCTATCTTCGGTAACTTGGATGACACCAACAGAGAGAAGCTGAGTGAGAACTACCGTACAGTAGACAAGGGTTATAATTCTTTCCCGACCAACATTCCAGGAACAGCTTATTACAAAGCTCTAATAGTAAGAACTAAGCAGAAGCACCTTGTCTCCACCATCTAACTACATATTAAGGTCAGTCTTTTTCTAATGAAAAGCAATTTAATGTGACAGGCTAGGAAGAAGCTGAACCAAATCCTGAGTGAGATCATCTCTGAAAGGAAGGAGAAGCGACTAATAGAAGGGGACCTCCTGGGACAGCTTTTGAACTTCAAAAACGATAAGGGACTTGTTTTAAAAGAAGATCAAATCGCTGATAACATTATAGGTGTACTTTTTGCGGCTCAGGACACGACAGCTAGTGTTCTAACGTGGATTCTGAAGTACCTCCTTGACAACCCGAAACTCCTAAAAGCTGTGAAGGTGACAAACTTGGAAGAACAAGTTTATAAGATGAGTTTAATTAATGCTTAAGATGGCCTAGTTAATTAATCATGGCGGTTAATAAAATTACAGGCGGAGCAAAAGGCTATTTATGATTCAAATGGTGGAGGGAGGAAGCCCCTGACATGGGCACAGACAAGAAACATGCGACTTACTCGTAGGGTATGGACCATTAGAACAGATAATCCTTTCTTAATGACGATTAATTAGAATGAGTTAAACTGAAATACAAAGTTGGGAACTTGTAGGTTATATTGGAAAGTTTAAGGATGTCAAGCATCATATCTTTCACCTTCAGGGAAGCAGTAATGGATGTTGAATACAAAGGTTAGGACCTGCAATAAACTGGAAAACTCTGGTTCATGAGATTTTAAGTACAGCAGTCTAAACATTATGCTGGAACTTTGTTGTTTCTGTACACAGGGTACCTGATACCCAAGGGTTGGAAGGTCATGCCACTGTTCAGGAACATTCATCACAACCCAGAGCTCTTTTCAGAACCGAACCTTTTCGACCCATCAAGGTTTGAGGTCTGTGGAAAATCAAGACAAAAGCATTGTTTAATCCTTATTAGTTAAAGTATTTCTTTGTTTGAGAATAAGCTTCTAACCCTTTCTCTAATCTAAAATATTTCCTTTTGATGGACATTGCAGGTTGCTCCAAAACCCAACTCCTTCCTGCCATTTGGAAATGGAGTACATGCTTGCCCTGGCAATGAACTTGCCAAGCTAGAGATGCTCATTCTAATCCACCATCTAGTAACGAAATTCAGGTAATATAATTACTAGAAACTATAGTTTTACTTCAACATAGAAAATCTTATGGTATTTAAGTCCTGAATGGTTACTGAAAAGGACCCTTCTGACAAAATTTTCTCGCTTCTAGGTGGGAAGTGGTAGGATCGCAAGTTGGGATTCAGTATGCCCCATTTCCTGTACCCCAACAAGGCCTCCTAGCTAGATACTGGAAAGAATCTCCAAGCCTGAAGCAAGCTGTCTGCTCTTAAACTGCCTTCTATTTTGATGATTAACTTCAAAAACCTCTTCCATCAAAGCCCTACCCCATTATTTTTGTCATGGGTGTCACTATCCTTCCATCAAAAACCTCTTCCATCAAAGCCCTATCCTTGCCATTAGGCTTTATGGACTACTTAGCTTTGATATTCTTAACTATGTAGCAAACTGATGTATCTTTCCCTCTGTAACTTGGATTTCGATGTATCATAAGCTCTGTTTACCGTCATTATTGTTGTAGTGGTCTTGAAGTGTCCACGTGTCAGTGTTCTGATTGGTTGAGTACAGCCCTTAATTGTAAGGCATCTGCCATTATGAAAGAACACGACAGTTTTAGTAATTAGTAGACAATCTTGATTTCTGGACGATGAAGCCGTTGCACCTTAGGTGTGGCCCCCAGTATGTATGATATTTAGATTCTGTATTAATCATGCAAAGAGAATAGGTTGTTGATATGTGACCTACAAGTTCTTACTAAAAATACCCGCTGTGTTTAAGTGGACACCCCAATTTCTCCTTGTCTGTCGGAATCCAACACTGTACCTTGATAGGCTTGTAATGACTTGATGCCGCGGAACCGAATAATTAATATGGCAAATCGAACTAGTTGACTAGTCGATTAGTCTACAAATGGTTAGTGATAAGTAATGTGAAAAGATATGCCTAATCTAGACTGGAGTGTGATCGTATGCTTGAAAACAATGTTTTAAAAATGGGGTTAAAAGTTAAAACGGTAAAAATAAGATATTTAAAATTTAAAAGGTTTAATCGACCGTTATAAAATCAGTTAAAGATTAAAAATTTTAATTATGATTAAAAAAATTTGTTAAGGTTTATTTTAATTTGTAAAAATTTATTAATTTATAAGAATTGATCGATTAAT
>JANITW010000235.1:69096486-69119701 GCA_027564335.1 Erythroxylum williamsii
GGGCGAGAGAGGTGTGGGAGTTAGGTGACTTTTTTATTGCTAACCCAACTCCTTCTTTTAAGGAGTTTTTCTTGCAGGTACTGAATGCAAACAATTGAGCAAATATCTCCAAATTTACGACTATAGCATGGAAGATATGGGAGGGAAGAAACAAAGGCTTATGGACAGCTCAAGTCCCTACAGCGATGGGAACTTGGCAACTTGCAATGGATCACCTATATCAATAGACTTTGGTGTAAGAACAAAAATGGAGACAGTAGCTTTTGTCCTCCAGTGGGAATCGAAACCCAGCAGCCAATCGTTTTCTAGCTACTGGACGAAGACAAAGTGCAGCCGATAGCTTGGATGAATGACATATTTTCGTCGACGGGGCAAGATTTCAGCATATGGAAGTATCGGGGTATGGCTTTATCATTGAGAGCCTTGAAGGCCATTTTTAACATGCGATTTCTGGATTGTTTGAGGGACTACATTCAGCGTTAGTGACGGAGGCCTTAGCGGTTCGACAAGCTCTTCTTTGGACGGTTCACAACATGCAACACTTGGGGAGTATCTTTATTGACTCTCAGCTTGTCGTGCTTGCCCTTAAATCACACCAAGAGGATCATTCAGAATTTGGGGGAATTATTAAGGATTGCCAATTAATGTTGCAAAGGAACTCTAATATTTCTGTTGTTTAGATTACTCGCCGAGGAAATGTGGAAGCTCATGAACTTGCTCGAGTGTCTTCAATTTTTGTCGTTTGACAGTTTGAGAGTCTATCCCACCTTTTTTTATCTCATTTATATGATTAATGGAGTTTTTCCTTTACATTTAAAAAAAAAGAATTATTAAAGTAAATTAAATATAAAAATTAAAAACTAAATTAAAAAATTATTTGGTTGAAGATTTTTATAATTAAGCCGAGTGAACCTGATATGGTTTTTAATAATTGGTTTTATTGATACACATTATTACATGCATGTTTTTGAGCTCTTAATTTCGATTTGAGTTGCTGATTCCTGTCTCGTACTCCTAAAGGTACACTTCAATGTATTTACTTATCTTGTGTATCAGTTGGATCATCTATACTTCCAAATTATGAAGTTGCAACTGGAAACCGTACAAGTATAATCAGATGACTGAGATATTCCAATGGTTACCGCGTAAAAATCTTCATCCTTGCTTTTCAACTGATCAATTGGACAAAAACAGAAGCTGCATACTCTTGTGTGCTGCCTGGGACGAGGAATTATTCTTTACTCAATTGTATGTAAGATCACTCATACTTTTTACAAACTGATGCTACTTTCTGTATTTTTCAAAGGCATTTGTATGACAAGAAGCAGGAAGGATCAATTCCTCAATCTTTCGGACATCTTAAAGTCCATTAAAGAGATCAAAGATCGTTTTGATTGCAGAAGATATTCCCTGAAGCTTGGTTCCACTTCCTAGTTTCTGACTTGCATTGATTATCAGATTCCTTCAAAACATTAGCCTGAATGGCAAAATAAAAATGAGCATGTATATGGTGAAGATGGCATCTGATACCAGTGAACTGGAAAAGAAGTTTTCTTTTCATCTGTCGTGCCACTTACGTTATTTCAAATCTCTTCAGGTCAGCGTCCCATTTGTAGATTGTGGTATACCTGCCCCGAAAAACATTGCAAATCAGCTTCTGTTGGCTTTGCAACTATTGTCAGATCCTGTAAGAAATCCCCACCTCAAAAATAAGTTTCCCATTTGCTGGGGCCATCTCTTATCAGAGCAGAGTCCAGATAATGAAGCTCACAAATCTGAGTAACAACTAGTCTAGAGAGAAACCAACACAAACTGATTCTTCATTGCTGATTATTTAACCATTTTACCAATACAGAAATTCATTTTACTTTCTGTTGCTCTTTTATTTAACTTTCTCCTCACGGATTTCGTCTTTTTTCCACTGATTTTCAATCTATTAATCATTCTTCTATACTTTTAATTTGATACGAACATTTGACATACTATTAGACTTCATCAAACCTCGCTTCAGTGCAAAATTTTGGATTGGATATGATGATGATACAAACATTTGGCATACTGAAGTGAATATTGACAAGAGAAATAAATGCCCGATTGAAAAGTTTCCATTCAGAAATTATTCCTATCAGAAACCTTTACACCCTTACAGCAATGTTTGGGAGGTTTGAAGTCTATGCAGCACCTGAAGTTCTCTTTTGCTCTTCCTTTTTCTCATGCAGCTTGCACATGTTTGTAGGCTTGGCTCGCCTCTTATGATATGTTGTTCTCCTGTCAATGTTATATAGGATTGCCTCTTCCGATATTCTTGTGAAGGATGTATGAAGAAGATAAAAGCCAGGAAGGACATTGACATGACGAGGATTTGTAACCCTGACTCAAGGAAAATGTTTTACCTAATTGTGTTATACTTGCTGAGGACTTTGATCAGCTGTAGCTTTCACGCAATCTCTGAAGATTTGCATGTAACTGCAAACAAGCCTCGTCGTTTATAGATAGAGCATCTTCAAAAGGAGAATTTGGATGAGAGAAGCAAGATAATTAATTAGACATTTGGGAAGAATGTATTCTTTTACATTGTTCTCTTATATTTGGCAACCACAAGCATCTACCTTATCCTGAGAATCTTTTGTTGCGCACGAAATTTTTCCGTCAAGGAATAAAATGCAAACTTTGCTTTCTTCACAGTTATTCCAACTTCGGATTCGCCATTATCATCCTTATAAGGAAAGGAGATATAAAACTGAAAGACAAGGTGACATGCCTTACATTCTGTTATTGAAGTCGAAGAAACCACGTCTCAAAAGTTTTTCCCCGAGCGGAGAATGTCAAGCGTTAGCTTTTTAGAGTTCCAATACAAACTTTCAAGAAACAAGTACCTGAGAAAACCATCCCGACTGTTATCATCGAGGGACAGACAAAGCTCTGGTTTCTCGCCCACTTTCCAGCCAGATTTGAAAGAGATGAAGCAAGTTTTCGATAAGTTTGATTGCAACAAGGATGGCAAGATATCTCCAGAGGAGTACAAGGCTACACTTCGGGCTCTGGGGCAGCATAACACGACGACAGATGTCATGAAGATTTTCCAGGTAGTTGATTTGGATGGAGATGGTTATATTGATTTCGAGGAGTTTGTTGAAGCACAGAAGAAGGGAGGGGGTGTTAGGACAACGGACATACAGAGTGCTTTCCAAACATTTGATGCAAATGGAGATGGGAAGATAACTGCAGAAGAAGTTATGGAGGTCCTAAGGCGGCTTGGTGAGAGCTGTAGCCTGTCGGATTGCCGAAGAATGGTAAAGGCAGTGGATGTTGACGGTGATGGTATGGTAAACATGGATGAGTTTATGACCATGATGACTAGGTCTCTGACGCGTAATGAGGGGTAATGTTTGGGTGAAACCAAGTTTCTTGTTGGATGCCCTGAACAATGTTTACAACATCTATAATATGATGAACACATGTAAACACTTATTGTATGTAATGCCACCAATAAAGTTCTCTCTCTTGTTCACTATTATGGCGTCAGACGCATCTAGTATAACATGTATGACCAGGTTAAGGCGTAACTAAAATTCTAACACAAAATTCTTATTAGCCTAGGTCAACACGAGACCCTTGAAATAGGAAGTCCATTTTCAGCAGGACTTTTTTGTGCATTGCTTCCATGAACCACATTATCTTCAATTCAAATATCACCTTTTCTCAAACTTGTGCGATCAGACTAGAGAAATTGTAAATCAGAAGAAAAATTTAAAGGAAAGGAAAAGACACGCAGGACATATTGACAGAGATCTAATTAAGTTAAAAAAATATATCATCAAGGATTGGATAAGAGCAGTAAACAGATCATGAATCAGCGATCTCTGTCTCATAACACTTTACACATCATATCTCTAAGCAGGATGCTAACCTCCATTAATACATGTAGTAGTCCACACCAATGCAGACTTCACCAGTAATCACCACAAGAGCACTTGCCATCCTTGAAATGATGAAACCTTTTGTTATCTCTAACAATCAACTCCCTTCCAACAATCCTGGACATGATTTTAATGGCATTGTGACAGTCACCGCACACTCGGAGGTTCTTGATGATCCGCAGGGGTGTCCTAGCTGGAGTACTAATAAGACCATATGCAATTGCCAACCGTTCACTATGGTATAACAAGGCTTGCTCTTTGGCTTCTTGATCAATGTCATGAAGAACATATCTTGTATCTGGTACATAGGTCTGGGTATTTTTCAATGCCTTCAGTTTCTCATCATCCTTGTAAAGTGTGGGGTTCCGAAATTCAGCTATCCTATTCTTTCCCTCAAGCATGCTGATCAGAGAATGTTTCTTACGTGGTGGTGTAGTGATCTTTTTAACAACAGATTTAGAAGGATCAAGAGCTACCATCAATTCCTCAGCTCGGTCTTCAAGGTCAACATCTCCTTGGATCCGAGCACAATTTCTCAAGGCATCCCAAATTTCCACCGTAGGCTCAAACGGCAATCTCTGAATATATTCCTCAGCTTCATGAAGATATCCACATTTTCCAAGAACCTCCACAATGCTGACATAATGCTCTATCCCTGGATTAATTCCAAACTCATCCTTCATGGACTCAAAATGTATAAAACCCTCTTCCACAGCATCTGCACTTGCACAAGCTGACAAAACCATCAAAAATGTTTCCCCGGTTGGTTTCAACCCCAATTTACACATCTGCTCAAATAACTGCAATCCTTCATCTCCCAAATTGTTATCTGCATACCCCTTTATCATTAAATGCCAAGAATCCATGCTCCTATCCGGCATGTGATCAAAAACTCTCCTTGCATCAGTCGTACTCTCACATTTGCCATACATTTGAATCACCTTATTATTCAACTTAAGATCACCCCTAAATGTAGACTGCAAAAAGTAGTCATGTACCTTTTTAGCATCCTCAAGTTTCCCACACAACTCGAACAAAGCGTTGAAGCAACCAGCATCTGCTTTTACCCCTTTATCCAAAAATTCAATAGCTTCCTTAACCTTTCCCTCCTGGCAAGCACGTACCAAATCCACAATAGTTGGTCCAGGAGTAGCAACACTGACAGCCTGTGCTTGAGTCTCAAGAGCAGCACCACCTTGATTAGGGTCTTGCACTGGTTGGCGCCACTGAATAGGGTTTCTCGATTGTGGGTGCCCCTGATTTTGGTGGCTGTTCCATGCATTGGGGTTTCTCGGTCGCCCATAATCCTGGAAATTAGGGTTTGCTTGACTAGGGTTTTGATATTGGGGATAGCTCTGATTCCACTGATTAGGATTTTGTGGATGCTGGTGTCCATATCCGGGACCAGAATAACCCTGTCTCTGATTAGGGTATCCTCTATCTGCATAACTTTGGTTCTGGTTCTGGTTTTGATAGTTGTTTTGGGGATTACTATGAGGAGGATATTGCGGATTGGTAGGCTGTAAGTTCCACTGATTAGGACGGTTTCCATTTGGCAACCATTGATTAGAATTTTTCAAATCGTTACTCGGGTTTTGATAAACCCTTGGATCAGAGGGTTGATGGTCATTGGGAACAGCAGACGTGCTTAAGGTCTTGCAGAAAATGAAGCGAGAAAAATGTTCAAAAGACCGTACCTTGACTAGAAGCGAGAGCTGCTGTGGCTTCCGCGAGCGACGTATCGCCATTTGAGACGCCATTTCTTAGCTCAAACGATGAAGTAACTAAACCCCCTGGAATAAAACCCTCACCTTAAATCGGGTTACCTGGTCGGGTCGGAGACATGTTGGGTTGGCCCAGCCCAAGTGACGATCAATTCAGAGCGCATAAGAATGTCGCTTTCCCGTTATCCATTGCCAGTGACATTTGGCAACATCCGATACAATCCTAGAACCTTGGGTTACTTTAAATATATAATACAAATGCGTCATGTAAGATATGCAAAAGATTATGTTAATGGGCCGGCTTGTGAGCATATATTGGGCGTGCAGTCCAATGTTAGGAGTGCGAGTCTTTTGCTCCGGTTAATCAATATTTACTCAACTTTATTAAATCTCATTCACATATTTATATATAGTTCACATAAATGTATAGACAAAATTAAGTAGCACAAGATTGAAATACCCTAACAAAAAAAGGGTGATCCAAACTTGATGTTGGGGTCACGTAAGTCAAAAATAAAGTTCCTTAAAGGGCTAAAAAATGCCAAATGATATTATAAAAAAATAGATAAACGATATGAAATTTTCATGTGATTTAATTCATCCTTTAAATTTTAAATACAATTTTTAATTTTTAATTCTAAATTTATATTAAAAATAATAACATAAAATATATGAAAATAAACACTACAAAAAAACTAATCACATATTGGTAATACAAAGAGTTAACTCAATTTTTAAATATGACATAAATTAATGACTTATTATAATTATTTTAAATTATTGTTTTGAATTGAGTTTAATCATTTCAATTCAATTTGATAATTATGTTGAATTGTTGTACCAACAACATTTAATTATTTTATGTTTATTGTTTATGTCGTGTGTATTTTATCGTTATTTGTAGAAAAAGTTTAAGAGACATTTTTTAATTTTTAAACTCACAAAAAGAATTTTTGATAATTTTGAAGATTAAAATGCTTAAATTTGTTAAACTACATAAAAATTTAATATCTTTTACTCTAAAAAATTGATTTACTTTTATACTAAAGGAATAAATAGATATTATTATTATGTAAAAGTGTTTTCTGCATGTATTAATTATATATTTTAAACAAATTATCCAATTTATTAAAATCTCCATAATAGAAGATTGAGAATATTTTCTTTTATAATTATAATATAATTAGATGATTAAATGATTAAAAATTTAACGATATTGCTAGTTTAATTGTAAAAACCTTTGGTTTTCAACTTTCCGATTCAATTTACTCTATTAACTTTTGTTATTAAAGACTGATAAATTTATTAATTAATTTGATAATTTTTATTAATTAATAAATTCTTATAAATTAAAATAAATTAATTAATTTTTATTTAACAGTTTATTTTTAATTAAACTGTAAATTCTATAATCTCTTTTAATAATATTTTAAAAATTTTAATTTTATTTAATCTTTAGTCAATTTTATAATAATCTAATATATGTTAAATCTTAAAATTTATTTATTACAATTTAACTTTTTTCTGATTTTTAATCCATCGGATAATAATACTAAATAAAGGATAAACATTTCCTACAAAATTTCCACGTCACCGGAAAGTCCTCATCGCGCATAAAAATCATCGATACGAAAAGGCCCACGTGTGCTTGACGTCAATAAGGAAACGACAAAGGTAGTGTCGTGTTGACTTGTGATAATGTTCGTTATAAAATATATTTGCCGGCTTTGGGTTTGGACTTCTCTTGTCAGTTTTACACACCATCTTCAGCGAAGTACAGACTTGAAGTTTGTAGACGACTATTGAGACATGAAGATCGAACCTGGACTATCGGCCCTTGTCACCGGCGGCGCCTCCGGAATTGGTACTTCCCAAACTGGTTCTTTTTTTTTGTCTTTCATTTGGTTTCACATTTACATATCCGTTTTGGCAGTCCTTGAATTTTAAATCCGTACTTCAGAAAGATGAAGCTTGGAAGTGTTTCATATAACGTGAATACAGGTGTGATTTGTATGTTTTTGGTTTTGATGTTGTGCAGGGAAAGCTCTTTCTGTGGCTCTTGCGGAGAAGGGAGTGTTTGTTACGGTAGTGGATTTATCTGAAGAAAAAGGAAAAGAAGTTGCATCACTTGTTGAGAGCAAGAATGCAAAGTTCCATCCTAAGTTGGGTTCTCCAACGGCTCTGTTTATAAGATGTGATGTGTCAAATTCAAGTAAGTGTGTATGTGTATATAAACATCCTTTTTTTTTGTTGGTTAATCTTCTTTCTTTTACTCTGAGTATCTCTTCCAGAAAGCACCTTTTATGGCGGTACAAAAAAATATTCTTTTGCTGAGTGAATGAGATGAGAAATGAACAACATATACATATTGAGGAATTGTGGACTTGTTCACTTAAAATGGACTCTTTTGTAATAGTAAACGTAGAACTTCTTCCATCAAAGAAGAGTCTATAACTTTTGTTCAAGCTGTTTTTTGCAATTCATATGCCAACAGATGATTTGACTCACCTGTTCTTGCTTGGCTTTGGCTTTGCCATTAGTTCGAATTGTGGCATTGAGGGATGGGAAAGTAGATACCTTGCCTCACTCTTTCTAATGTTTCTTCAAATGAGCAGGAGATTTAGCTTCTGCTTTTGAGAAGCATGTGACAACTTTTGGAGGTCTTGATATTTGTATCAACAATGCTGGAATTGGTAGTTTTACAAGATTCTATGAAGATCAAGCTGATGCGTGGAAGAACACTGTCAATGTGAACCTGGTTGCAGTGATTGATTCTACACGTCTTGCAGTATGCTTTAAAATTTCTTGCTTTTCTTGGTTTGCTCAATGAGAACATGTTTGTAATCAATACTATGTTGTTGCAAACTCCTTCAATATTTTGGTTTTGAACTTGTGTCATAATTGACTTGCATTCAAATTCAATATTTTTCATTTCCTTCTACATACTGAGTTTCAATACTAATTGAAACAGGGAATAATGTTAGTGATATTAGGAATTTATTTGTTGTACCAATGCTTTTTTTGTTAATTGCTACGAGAATGAATAATTGCAAAAAAATTTTAACAGATAAAAACTATGCTAGATGCAAAAAATCCAGGAGTCATTATAAACATGGGGTCTGCTGCTGGTCTTTACCCCATGATCTTCGACCCTATCTACAGTAGCACTAAAGGCATGTTGTGCTTTTCTCTATCAGTTTCTTAACTTATCCTTAAGTTATCATTTCTGTATAAGGCACTTCTAAGAGTTTGAACAAAATCTCGTTGAATTTTACATTCTCACGTGCTTTCTTTTCTTAGGTGGTGTTGTAATGTTCACGAGATCGCTAACTTTACTCAAACGTCAAGGTATTAGAGTAAATGTTCTTTGCCCTGAGGTGAGACAGTATGAAAAACATATTTCCACTATTCTAAATTGCTTTTTTGATGGATACCCAAACATGCACACGGTTTTTCCACTATTCTAAATTGCTTTTTTGATGGATACCCAAACATGCACACACACAGATAATCTTGCCATGAAAGTCCGTCTTATGGTTCTATATATTTGTAACTGGTTTGGAGTGTAAACATTTCCTCTAGCTTCAAATGGTTGACCTTGTTCCATTGTATTTGCTGATGTCTGGATGTGTAAAATTTATTTGCATATACTATTGGTGCAGTTTGTAGAAACTGACATGGGAGTAAAAGTGGGTTCTAAACTTGTTGATTTGCTTGGAGGTTTTGTTCCCATGGAAGAAGTGGTTAAAGGTACAGTTTTTATCAAATTACTCC
This sequence comes from Erythroxylum williamsii, assembly GCA_027564335.1. NCBI lineage: Eukaryota > Viridiplantae > Streptophyta > Magnoliopsida > Malpighiales > Erythroxylaceae > Erythroxylum > Erythroxylum williamsii. Next base: position 69,105,905 of record JANITW010000235.1, read on the forward strand.
CGCAATGATTGAATAGTGGGTCTAAAAGACAATTAAAATGTTGAACTTTTTCTGAATATCTAGGCATTACTCCTCAAATTTCTTCAGAAGTTTGCTGGGTCATAACAACATTCTGAATAGTTCAGATATATGCCATTCACAGTATTAAATTTCTGTTATAAAGATGTAGGGTAAAAATCTCTCAGTATTTTCAATAATTGCTAGTACTATTAATACTGGACTGTTTAAACATTGTTATCTTGTCAGGTGCTTTTGAACTTATTAGTGATGAGCGAAAAGCTGGTGCTTGCTTATGGATATCAAATCGCAGAGGTTCAGAGTATTGGCCCACTCCAGCAGAAGAAGCTAAATACTTGATTGATTCGTCAAAATTTAGAAAAAAATTGGCAGTTAATGCCCCAGTTAACATCCAACTCCCTCAAATTTACGAGAAGATGTGAGTGAAACTTTTTTGAATTTTTAACTTCTTTCAAAAGGTAATTGTTTTTTTCTGGACTTGTAAACAAGCTCAATCAACTTCAGTTGGATTTAGAATCTGATTTTTCTAGATGGTAACAACATCCATCCATAAAAGAATTACTTTGTTTATCGTGGTATTCTGTTTTAAATACTTTGTTCTATTTAACTCAGTAGGCATTTGAATCTTCCAATCTTTCATGTTCATCATACATTGCCAACATTCTAGGCTTTACCTGATGACGCATCATGCTTGCTGGCTAATACATATTGTTTTCTGCTCTTCAGAATTGTTCATACTTTAAGCCACAACTTCCGACATGCTACACGCATAATACGTGCACCATTGCCATTGCCCCTTGGACCACATCAAGTTCTTTTGAAAGTCATTTATGCTGGTGTAAATGCTAGTGATGTAAGTTTACAATAGAAATTGTAGTTAGCTTCTTGTCTAATTTGTTTTCTTTATTCAAGTCTCAGCGATATACTTCCTGATCCTGGCCAAACTTGGTGGTATATTCAAACATTTTTCTATTTCTTTTTCTTCAATAGGGTATCCTTATTGGCTTTGCATAATCTCCAAGCATTAAACCTTTTCCTTTTTAAGTATGACATTATATCTTGCAGACTCACATCCCCATTATGTTTGTGCTTGTACTTGTATTTGTGGGTCCATATATATAAGGGAATTAGAGGATGTGTATCTATTGACCGGGCTTTTATCAATTGCAAACAGGTGAATTTCAGCTCAGGACGTTATTTCTCTGGCAACAGCACTGACCTTGCGTCTCGTCTTCCATTTGATGCTGGTTTTGAGGTGCTTAAAATACATTGGTGAAACTTTATTATGTCCCATACCGTATTTTCAATCATGAATTATAGAAACAATCTTTGCAAAGCTTCATCTGCTTTTATCCATAAATCTTTTGACAGGCTGTAGGAATAATAGCAGCAATTGGCGAATCAGTACATCACTTGAGAATTGGCACTCCTGCTGCAATTATGACTTATGGCAGTTATGCTGAATTCACAGTGGTATACTATCCTACAGAGTGTTTTTACTCTGCAAAGCAATAATTACCTTATTGTCGGTAGCATGAGAACTCTCTACTTCTTTTTCATAAATGCTCAAATTGTAAGGATCATCAGACCTCACATTTTGTACACAACTTAGGTTTCTTCAAAGCATATTCTCCCTGTGCCAAGACCAGATCCTGAAGTTGTTGCCATGCTGACTTCAGGTTTAACAGCGTCAATTGCTCTAGAAAAGGTGTGGCTATGTTTCGTTTAACTTGTCTTTAATTGGATGTCGTTGGTGAAGTTGTACTAATCCTCCCTTTTAAATTTCTTCTCAACTTTTTACTCAGAGACTGACTGTCTTGCGACTATGTTTATCTGTCATGTAACTTCCAGGCAAGACAAATAGAATCTGGAAAAGTAGTTCTTGTCACTGCCGCTGCTGGAGGAACCGGTCAATTTGCTGTCCAGGTTTATTTTCAGGATGGGCATATAGCCTTGTTTTGTTTTATTTTCAAAACGCATTAGTTTCTTTCCTATTATTATTCTGGTATTGGCTTGCTGTTTTTCCTGTAGTTTTGTTCAGGAACTTTATACTCATTATCCCAACTGGCATACTAGAAAAATATACTACTAGTTTCCAAATCATCAACATGTCACCTTCTAGTTGAGAAACACTAAAGGAAGGATATAACTGGAATTGGAGGAAAGCTTTTGTTTCAATAACACTGGTTTGGATATCTGTCTGTTGATATTAATCTTTTTGTGGAATGAGTTATATAACTGCATGATGAAGCAACATAAGCAACTTATCTGTAAAACTTAATACTCTCAAATTGCTTACCAAACTCACCACTCTAAAAAATTCAAAAATGAAATTGAATCGGACTGCGATTGGAGCAGCTTTTTCTTAACTTTTGGAGTCTTCTTGTGTGTGGCCATTGAAGTTGATTGGCCTTTGCATATGCTGTAACGTTTAATTATGTTGGCATGTAATGTCATTGTTGTTTTTTTATCTCCTACATCACCCAAAACTACCATACTGATGTTCATAACTTGTCGTGGAGGTTATGTCAAAACATTCAGATAGCGATTAATAATTCTCTCTCTCTAACATTTTCACGTTGCTTTTTTTTAATTCTTAGGACTTATGTCTCCGATATTTGCTATTGATCTATCCTGACATTGACCTGCATGAGTTTGGCTCTCCACTGTTCTCAGCATACAAAAATTATCAATCATCATTTGAACGTTCATTTTTACATTGAAACTCATACATTTGGATGGTTTAACTTGCAGCTTGCCAAGTTAGCAGGAAGTAAGGTAGTTGCAACCTGTGGTGGAAAGGAAAAGGCTATGCTTTTGAAAGAATTGGGAGTCGATCGAGTCATAGATTACAGAGTTGAAGATATTAAAACTGTATTTCCCTATGCCCCAAACTTATAATTTTCTGTTTGCTTCTTAGATTTTATAAAGTTAGAAGTATAGAGTGGAAAGAGTTCTAGACTAGGGTTCGGTCACAAAAATACTAACTAGAAATTAACTAATGATTTCAATTATGATAATTGTTTTATTTGTCAAGCAATAATTTACTATTGTTTTAGATTTTACTTTTTCATCTAATGCTTGAGCTGAAGTTCATGCCATACAATGTTTAGCATAGGCATTTCTCTGGGTAAATTTGTGGCTTCTAGCTTAGTAATGTACCTTTTTATTTATCTCTTTCATGTCAACAAACTTTGATAACAGTGAATCGATTTTTAGGTCTGATTATGCAAATATAAAAGGCCTTTTTTCATTGCTTTCAATAGGATAATAGGTGATCATAAGATGGGTGGTGTGTATATTCTCATGTAATAATTCCTGCTTCTTATTTGATATTAGTTCTCATATGTACCAGGTTTTAAAGAAGGAGTTTCCAAAAGGTGTAGACATCATCTATGAATCTGTTGGTGGTGACATGTTTGAACTGTGTCTAAATGCTCTTGCAGTCTATGGACATCTCATTGTGATTGGAATGATTTCTAAGGTTGTTTTTCTTAACATCCAACTTGAATCATTTTATAAGTTATTAGTCTACCTTCCGAGAAGTTAAAGTCCAACACGCATGGATTGTACTTTTTGGGTTGCTATAAGTTATTTTATTGTAGTTTACTCACTAATTCATTCTTTTCAGTATCAAGGAGAGAAAGGATGGGAACCATCCCATTATACTGGACTCTGTGAGAAGATTTTAGCAAAAAGTCAAACTGTGGTATGTAGCTGGTAGAGATACTTTTGCTTTCCTTCCTTTCATTATGTTTATTGTTTATACTTCCATTGGCTACAGGCTGGCTTTTTCCTAGTTCAATATGCTCATCTATGGCAACAACATCTGGACAAACTTTTTAATCTTTTCTCCTCTGGAAAGCTGAAGGTAATCCTTTTCAACTCTCATACTTGCATGATCTCTTATCATTTTCCCAATAGTCTGCTTAAATCCAGCGCTTAAAACTATTACCAGCTAACATCTATTACTTGCAATTCCTCTCATCAGCAACTTTTCCAGATAAGAGATGACCTCATGCCATTATATATCATAATCTAACAGGTTTCTATCGACCCAAAAAGATTTGTTGGTGTTGGTGCTGTAGCTGATGCTGTCGAGTATCTTCACTCGGGAAAAAGTGTTGGCAAGGTTTGTTGCATGCTTTTGTATTGCTTATATATGTATAGACAACTTGATCCTAACTGTTCTTCCACTGTAATCACAAAATTTTCAGGTGGTAGTTTGCATTGATCCAACCTTCAGCCAACAAAAGGCGAACTTATGAGCACATGCTGGAATACCTTGTCAACAGCTACACTTACTTTGAACAGATAACAATAATAACCATAAAAGGTTGTTCGTACCACACTGAAACGAAACTTGCAGAACAACTCTGTATCCCTTCTGAATTACACTTGCAGAACAGCTCAACTGTTTGTTCCTGTAATTGCATTTCTAATTTGACTTAAGCTACATTTTCAATTTCTATAATCCAAACGTGTTTTTGTGAATTCAGATATAGTTTTACTAAAGACAGGCTAGGATTCTGGTTGGTAGTGTTAAACCTCCATATTAGGCTAAAGGTTAACCAACTGACATAGTCTAAATGATTATTCTCACTTGACATTAATAATGAATTATATAAAAATAATTTAATATAAACTTAGTAAAAGTCCATTTTTAATATTTCTAGTACTATAATTTTGTAGAGGGTGAGCCTTGAAGCAATTTTACCTGTTGCTTCTTGTGATCATAAAATTATAGATTCAAATCACGGAAACAGTCTCTTTATAAAAATATAAAGAGAAAATTGCATATATTAAGACGCTCTCTAGACTTACTAAAGCAGGGAATCTTATACACTGGGTACGTTAATTTTTTTAGTATTATAATTTTGTTGATAATTTTGAACAACAAGAGTTCTTTTAGTTTTTAAAATTAAGTGAAACAAAAAAAGTTTTGTATATTTTACCTCAATTTTAAATCTATCTATTCTATCAATTTTAAATTAAGAGAGACATATGTACTAAACTAAGAGGCTGTAAATTAATTTATTAGAATAATAATTTGATTAAAAAATCAAATGTCATGACAAGTGAGCACTTTTAATGATTTTTAAAAATATCATTAATACCAAGATAAATGGTTATAAATTCTCATAAATAATAATATTTAGTGTTAAAAGTATAAATTAAAATATTAATAATCTATTAAAGGTTAAGATAATTACTTATCCTAAGTAATTAAGAAAATTACTTATCATTAATTTTCTTATAGAAGAAGGATTATTGTGATTTAAACTTGCATGATGCAAATGTTAGTATAAATGAAATATAATATGCGATAATCATCGTTATCATCAACACCCAGTTGAAGACGCAGTGAGACACGAAATCTGGGATGGTATGTGATAATATAAATAATAATCAATGCGCTCAAAAATATTATAACACGTCATTACAACATTCAAAATCATATTTAATAGCTTACAATTACATGATGTTAATAAAATAAAATAATTTCGGTTATGTGTGAAGGTTTAAAACCATTGATTGTATAATTTTTCTTTATCTTACTCCCATAATTGAATTGCATCATTTAAATATATTCTTATTATATTGCTTATTTTTCTTTAAAAAAAAAGAAGAAAATCAAACATACCAATGTAATCTTTCTTCTCTTATTTAATTAATTTTTTGTTGATCATTACTCTCTAGGTTGTATTAGTTGGGTGTAATTTTTATAACATAATTATTTAAAGATATTCTTTATTTTTTGTGTTTATGATTAATTAATTGTGGTATAAATTACATGAGATAAATGTACAATACAAATGAAATTATGATGAGTTCATTATTACGATATTCATATTGCTTTTATATATTATTCATAAATTTTTTTTAATTATTGTTCTATTAAGACTGGACATCAATAAAATAAAAAGACAGGTACAAGTCTTATTTCTTCTTTCTTATAGAATAAAGTATAATGATGCTTAAATAAATAAAATATAAGAATTTTATTTAGAGAGTTACTTGTATGTTTATAAAAATTCTTATTATGATGATTGAATACCTGATCATTTGACTCAAAATTTCTAAAGTATCTCATATAGGAATCACTATATTTTAATATTATTTATGACTTATTCTTATTGAGTGTAACTCAATCAGTTGTCATTAGATATAATACGAACCATATGGAGATTGTTTGTTGAATAATCAATAGAGAATTCATCACCTTAAAATGATTAAGAAGAATATTTTACAGTTCTCAGTTAGTATTAATTCAGACAATCTTTGGCTAAGCTATAATGATACTTTGAAATTAGAAATAGTAAAGAACAAATATGATTGTATTCAAGTAAAAGGTATATTAATTTCATACTTTTTTTAGTCAAAATATAATATGATGAAATGATTGAATTATACAGAAAAATTTTGAATGGATAGATTAGTTAAAACTAGTTTAACATTCCTACCATTGGAGTGGTCATCGCGCATTATTAAATACTAATATTAATTAATGAATAAAAATTATTTAATTAGAGAATTAAAGATAAATTAAGAAGTTTAATTTATATAGTCATAAATACAATTTAAGTTATAATTTTTACCATTATCAACAAATTTAGGAACCTAATTAGCCATATACAAAGAAAGGTTGGCAGAGAAAAGATAAGTTAATTAAATTGAATTTGATTGTAAAATTCAAGAAACTTTAGGATTTAATATGAGATAGTTAATAAATAAAGATTAATATGAGATGTTGGATCTTATTTAAGTCAAATTGTTATTTAAATATAATTAATTCTAATTTTAATGAAATTGTAAGATTTAAGAAATTTTAGGATTTAATATGAGATATTAAATAAATAAGGATGAACATGAGATATTGAATCTTATTTAAGTCTAATTGTTATTTAATTATAATTTTAATTAAAATTTAGTTAAAATAGAATTACATTTCAATTAAATTACTAAAAGTTCTAATTTTTATTATAAATAGGCGTAAGTTAAAGAACTCGATACTTCTTACTTAACGCTCTCCACATTACTTGTAGAGTTTTCTCTATTTATCATCAGTATCAACACTCATTTATAACTTCACGAGATCTAAGGAGGTTCAATAATATGCAGCCTTATCTTTGCGTAGTGCAGAGGCTATTTCCAATATTTATTCGTATGCATACTATTAAAGGTTAAATACATGTGTGGTTATGGTGGTTGTAACAAACTAATTTTAAGAATAATTTGAGAGAAACTTTAAGTAAGTGATCAAATTATACAATAAAGTATGAATTTATGATTAATGCTTTATTACATTTTATACATTAATTATGTTAGAAAATTTGAAGTAATCTTAACTATAAATGAATAAATGTACAAAAATAGATGCATAGGCACGTGATGGTAGTGTGAGCAGATGGTCACTCGAAACTGGTATTAACCTAAAAATGCAACATTCTACTCTTCTAAATAGAACTTCAAGCAGAAGATGACGAAGAAAACAAGTGTTCTATTAATTGGAGATAACCTTGCTCTAATACCATGTAACGAAGGAAGGTGTATCATTGGATTCATTATACTATTCTATTTATATATATGAAGAGAGCTTAAAATGGTATTATAATTATTTTAAATTATTTATTTGAATCAAGTTTAATTAATTTAGTTCAAATTGAAGAATTGTGTTAAATTATTGTGTAAATAACATTTATTTATTTCATATTTATTGTTCATGTCATGTGCATTTCATCATTATTTTTAATAGAAGTTTAAAAGATGGTTTTTCTAAAATTTAAAATTCACAAAATAATTTTTGATAATTTTGAAGATTAAAATATTTAAAAGAGTTAAATTACATAAAAATCTAATATCTTTTACTCTAAAAATTAATGCCATAATTAGAGATTAAAAGTAAACTTTTATACTAAATGAATAAATAGATGTTATTATTTAAAAGTAATTTCTACATGTATTAATTATCTATATATTCTTTATTTTTATGTGGGTCCTTTATGTTGTGAAAAATTGACGAATTAGAGCAGGTTCACAACTAATAGGATTGAATGAATAGTTTTGAAGAAATCGACACACAGATTTTACGTGAAAAATACTCAAACAAATTAAGGTAAAAACTATAGGCAAAAAGAAGAAATTTCACTCTGAAAAATTTAAGACTTACAACTTCTCTATAATCTTACAAGGAAAAGCACTAACATTATCAAGAAATTAGAGAAACACGCTAAATTTTTTAGGGATTGAAAATAAAGAAGAGAACAATTTTTGGAATAATTTTAGCGTTTACAGCTGTGGACAAATTGTCCACAACTGCCTCCTAGACGATTTTATAGTTAGGGATAGATTGTCCACAACTGTCGTCTTTCTTGCAAATGGACAATTGGTAACAAAAATCTCGCCCTTAAATATTTGATTGAAAGTCAATCAGATCTTCGCATCATTCTTTCTTCCTTGTCATTTCCATGTTGCTCATGTCTCCATCAGGACATAAGAGGATTGACACCAAATAAATTTGTCAATGATGACTACTTTTATCATAAAATCTATAAGGTTGTCTTAAGTATGAATCTTTTGCATATCCACATTTCCTTCTTTCACTTTCTCGCGATCAAAGTGATATTGAACTTATATGTGTTTTGTTTTTTTAATGAAAATATGGATTTTTTGTAAAGTGCAAGGCACTCTAACTGTCATAAAATAGAGAATTCTTCTCTTATTTGTGCCTGAGCTCCCCTAATAGCATTTTCAACCAAACTGATTCTTTACTAGCTTGTGTAGCTGCTACATGTTCTGCTTCTGTTGTTAATGTAGGTACAATTGACTACAGTTTTGAGACCCAACTTATAGCCTTGCCTATTATTGTAAACACATAACCTATGGTGGATTTGCTGTCATCAAGATCACCTACATAATCAAAACCAGTATATCCACTGATAATAGAGTTTGGTCTCTCATAACATAATGCAACATCAGAGGTCTCTTTAATATATCTAAGGAACCTCTTTAAAGCATTTAAATGCTCTTTGCCAGGATTCGCCATGTATCGACTAACTATTCTCACTGTATGTGCAAAATCTGGTCTTTCACAAGTTGTAACGAACATTAAGCTTACCATTACTGATGCATACGCTACTCAAGATATCTCCATCCTCTCATCTTCATTGCTAGAACTCATGTTGGAGGATAACTTGAAGTTAACAAGAAGTGAGGTAGAAATTGACTTACAATCTTGCATATTGAAGCGTCACAAGTTCTTCTTCAGATAATTATTCCAAGAAAACCAAATCTTTTTATTTCTTCTGTCTCGGTGAATTTGCATCACTAGAATCTTGTTTGTTGATCCTAAGTCCTTTATTTCAAATTTCCTAGCCAACTAGGCCTTCAATTCTACAATATGATCTTTGTTAGGGCCTATTACCAACTTGTCATCTACATACAACAATGAGAAAGTGAAGTCATTTTCACTAAACCTCTTGAAATATGCACAAGGTTCTGCATTTAGTCTACTATATCCAAGGCTCATAATGAAGGAATAAAATCTCTTGTACCTAAACCTTGGCGCTTGCTTTAGACCGTGCAGAGATTTGTTCAACCTGTAAACCATGTTCTCCTTTCCTGCTGCTTTAAACCTCTTGGTTGGAGCGTATAAATCTCTTTTTCAAGATCTCCATAAAGAAAAGACGTCTTTGCATCTAATTGTTCTAGATGTAAGTCAAACTCAGCATATATTGCCAAGAAATCTTTGTCAAAATTATGATAACGAAATTAGCATTTGAGATCTGAAATTTTTTGAAAAAAAGAATTTGAAGGAGATGAAAGAATCAAGGGAATACAGGTTCTCAATTTACTCAAAGTATTTGAACTTTAACAAATGAAAGATTCGGATGCTTTCAATGAGTATTCTGATAGATTACTCAACATTGCCAACAAAGCAAGATTACTTGGCTCTGAATTTCCGGATTCTAAATTAGTTCGTAAAATTCTTATAACGATCCCTAAAAGGTTTGAAGCAACCATTTCCTCATTGGAAAACACTAAGGATTTGTCAAATATTAGTTTAGCAGATTTATTGAATGCCTTGCAGGCTCAAAAACAATGAACAGTTATAAGGTTTGAAGATTCCATTGAAGAAGCATTATCAGTCAAAGTGCAAACAAACCAAGAAGGAAATGGGAAAAAGAAGAAAAATAATAAGGAAGCCTTGGGGTTAGATTACGCCAACACATGAAAAGGAATCAAAAATGAGTGTAACATTGTGGAATTAAGGGGAATCCACCCTTCAAATGCTGGAGAAGACCCGATGTTCAATGTGAGAAATATCACAAAATGAGCACAACTATAAAATTTACAAGCAAAAGAATGAGAATCAAATCAATTTGCAGCAGAAAAATGTTACTCAAATTAAAGACTGGTAATAGGACAAGCAACTCTTTGTAGCAACTTGTTTTGCAATCTGCAGCTCTAATGACAAATGACTTATAGACAGTGGTTACATGAGCCATGTTACTTTTGATTGTGAGCTCTTTAAAGAGTTGGATACATCAGTTATCTTCAAAGTCAAGATTGCTAATGGAGAATGCATTGTTGTCAAAGGGAATGGAACTGTATCAATTGAAAGTCTCTAAGGTATAAAATTGATTAAAGATGTATTATTTGTGCCTAACATTAATCAAAATTTGTTAAGTGTGGGACAACTACTTGAAGGAGACTTTAAAGCCATCTTTGAAGGCAATCAGTGCTTTATCAAAGATGTAGCAGATAAATAAATATTTAAAGTTATTATGAAAGGCAAAAGCTTGTCTTTTGATCCATTATAGGAGGAGCAAGCTGCTTATTCCACAATTGTTAGTATCACCGAAACCTAGCACAAAAGATTGGGCCATTTCTACCATGTTGCAATATTGAACTTGCAGAGAAAATAGTTTGCTCAAGAGCTACCTCAATTGGAGTCAGAATTACAAAGTTGCAAGGCTTGTCAATATGGCAAGCAAGCATGACTTCCATTTAATAAATCATCCTGGAGAGCAACAAAAAAGCTGCAACTAATCCATATTGATCTTGCAGGACCTTAGAGAACTCCTTCACTTATAGGGATTAAATATTACATAATCTTTATTGATGACTTCACTCGTATGTGTTGGATTTATTTTCTCATATTTAAATCTAAATTTGTTGGCATTTTCTGGAGATTCAAACAATGGATTGAGAATCAAAGTGGCTATACCATTCAAATATGAAGACTTGATAATGGCAAGGAGTATACTTCAGATCAATGCAATCAATTTTGTGAGGAAGTTGGCATTGAACATCAATTAACAACTCCATACACTCCACAACAAAATGGAGTGAGTGAAAGGAAGAACATAACCATCTTTAAGATGGTAAGATGCATGATGCATGATGCATGAGAAAGGTCTGCTTAAGAAGTATTGGGCAAAAGCAACAAACACAACAGTGTTTTTGTTAAATAGGTTTCCTACAAAGGTTGTGAATTTGAAGACTCCTTTTGAGGCATGATATAGCTTTAAACTAAATTTAAAAAATTTAAAAATATTTGGTTGTTTGTGTTTTACTCACGTGCTATAGGTCAAGAGGGACAAACTTAATAAAAGGGTTGAACCTGACATTTTTATAAGCTACAACAATTCCTCCAAAGCTTATAGAATTTTTCGGCCTCAATTTGGAAAAAATCTAATTAGCAGAGATGTTGTGCTCATGGAGGATGAAAAGTGGGAATGGATTTAAAAAATAAAGGAGAAAATGCTCCAATCAATTTACAACCCAATGAAGATGATATTGATGACCTACTTGTTAGAGAAACCAGATCACTCGAAAACATCTATGCAAGATACAATGTAGTAGTAATGGAACCAGTTAGAGTTCAAGGAGCAATGCAAGATGAAAAATGACTATCAACCATGAAAGAGGAGCTAACCATGATTGAGAAAAATCACATATGGCAATTTGTTCAAAGTCCTCCAAATAGAAAGGTCAATAGCTAGATTGATGATCATTTGACAAACTTAGGCTTCAATAAAAGCTTAAATGAGGCAACCTTGTATGTAACAAGTGAAGACACTAACATTATCAGTGTTTTTGTTTATGTCAATTTCTGTTTTAGCCTTGGTTCGAATGTGGTTAATTGGTTCTTAAAGTACTATAGAAGCTGAATTTATCACTGCATTTGTTGCAGCAAATCAAGTCATCTTATTGAGGAAAATACTTTAAGATTTGAGTTTGAAGCAGCATGAATCAACACAAATCTTTGTTGATAATTAGGTTGCCATTTCAGTCACCTCAAATCCAATATTTCATGGCAAGACAAACAACATTTTAAGATCAAAATTTTTTTTCTTAGAGAGATTCAAAAAGAAAGAGAAGTTTCATTGATTTATTACTGATCGAACGATCAAATTGTTGATATATTCACAAAAGTCTTGTCCAAAATCAAGTTGGAAGAACTGAAGATAAAAATGGGAGTGTGCAGCTTCAAAGGTAAGGAGTGTGATAATTGTGCCTTAGAAGATGTTGAACAAGTCAAACGTTAAGAATTGTGCTTTAAAAACGTGTCTAGTTTGAAGACTAAGTCTTAGAATGGTTATTGCTATTTTTTAGTTAACGATTGTTGTCTTTTAAGAACCATATTCTATTTTGGGCTTTGATATATTTCTTATTTTTACTTATCTTTTCCTTGTTCCTCTCAAATTTCAATTAAAGACATTTTGTATTTAAGCAAGCTCGACAGATGGAATAAAAGATACATTCTTTGTCCATTCTCTATTCTTTTTTTATTTCCTTCAGCCTATCCATCACTGTTCTTTTTGCATTTCCTTCAATAACCAACTCTTTAGTTCCACTGTTTTCGTCTAATCATATTGGTTTACTAATGGAACTTGCCATATAAGTTAATCATATGGAAGTCAAGTATTAAAAAAGACATTATTTAAGTTAAAAGAGTTTCTCTTCGTTAAAAAATTATTAATGAAAGTAAATTATAATGAGGATAGTTATGTAATTTTATAAGTAAACAACAAAAAATTTTATATCATATTTCTCCTTTATATATCATAACAAATACATGTATTTGGTAAAATTAAAAAACATAACATTTATTTTAATAAACATATTCAATAATATTCATTTAATTAAAAAATTAATTATATGGAAGAAGTGTTATACAATCTAATATTTTATACTTGCATAAATTATTAAGTGTTAATGTTTTTGAAGGTGTTAACATTACCGAAAACAATAACAACAATAAATTCTAGTAAAAATCTTGTTGACATGCAAAATTTGGAAAAATCCAATAATACATAACTTTATTCAATTTGCAAGTGACTTGCGTGAAGAGGAAAGAAAGAAAGATAATAAACTAAAATAATCAAATAGTAAGGCGTCAACATTACCTAAAGCACATCAAAGGGGTTGTTTAAGTAAGCCTTAAATTTTTTAAAGACGATTGGTAAAAGTAAATTTTAATTTTATTATTTCGGTTAAAGTAAAAAAAAATCAAAATATTAAAAATGAAGATTAATTTTCATAAAAAAGTTAACATATGGCAAAAGAAGGTGCAAAAGAAAAAGTATTTCATGTTTTGTTAGATGGGTAATTACCCTGTTTAAAATATTTAATTTTTTATTTTTATAAAAAATAAAAAAAATAAAAATTTTACTTATTTGATATTTAAAAGCATGTAATTTTCAAAAAACTTAAGGGGCCAAATTTTGCATTGTATTAAATTGTAATTTTTAAAAATAAAGAAAACTAAAC
>JANITW010000235.1:69119801-69131433 GCA_027564335.1 Erythroxylum williamsii
AAATTTAGATCTTATTTGCTTGGATCTAAAGTTATAGTTAAGTAAAAGTATAAAACAAATAAGTAAAATCTATTTTGAAAAAGATGGTAAATATTGGACGAAAGAATTAAAGTTCATGTATAGATGATGCTTTTTAGGTGTATCGTATAACTTATAGAACACCAATAAGAATGTCTCCTTGTTGATTGGCTTCTGGTAAAACTTGCCATTTACTGGTGCAGGTTGAATATAAAACTTGCCATTTACTGGTGCACGTTGAATATAAAACTTGCCATTTACTTGTGTAGGTTTAATTTTGATAATAATAACCTATTGTTATTCCCATTGTTAATGAGTCATGTCAAGAGACCTATTTAACACACTACAGAAATGTGAACCCTAAAATCCTAATGATGATAAGCTTAATTGGGGTAAAACCACCATATCTTAATAAGGATAATGTACAGATTTGTAGTGATTTTGGACCTATCTTTGGCAACCTATTTTGGTGATTGTGGTATCTAAGGCAATTGGATTTTTCATGGATTCCATCTATATTGGGTAGCTACGTTTTCCTCTAGTGGCTATGATTTTTCTGGGCTGTCTAAGAATTGTTTAAGTGGCGAAAAACATCCAGCAATGTTGTGATGTTGCAGCTCTATTATTTGTGACATTTTGGTGATGAACAAATTGTTTGTTTGTTGAGTTTTATGGTTGTTGTGCGTGGGATGCTCAATGACAATATCGAACGTTCATAGCAGAATTCTTATTGGACAACTTCCCATAATTTCGATTGATGAAGCTGTATATTTAGGGGAGTTGCTTTCTTATCTCAAGTGCCTTTTTTGTTTATGTTATTTTAGATTCAATCACTTGATTTGTTTTATTATCATCTTTATTAACAATCATTGTTGCTAAAATCTTCTATTAAGGTTTGCACGAGATGGTCATACTATTGAGAGTGATTTACTTTCACAAAATATGAGTACAAGGGATAGAGTCAAGTTTGAGTGAGTCAGCTCAGTAAAGCCTTGGGTAAAACTATTGTATCACAAATGAAAGTTGATTAAACTGGGTGAGGGCCCCATATATGTAGGTAAGGTGTGTCGAATTATTTTACCAAATCTTGTTTGTCAATTTTTTGTTGCATATTAAATTTTTCTATTTGTATTTTCCTAGAATATTAATGATTGCTAACACAATTGCTTTCCATTAAACAACTGACAGAAATAGCTCAAAGCAAGTAAGGTAGAACCAAATTTTATGAAACAACATCCTTGCGGATTTTCAATTGGTATCAGAGCTTGGGTCACCTAATTAGAACTTGATACATCGATTTGGTGTAGATTCATGTTTTGAAATTATTTACAAGAAAAGGGACATTAATCACTAAACCATTGTTACTAGATGGTTCTAATTATCCTGCTTAGAAATCTAGAATGAAAGTCTTTATTCAAGCACAAGGAAGCAAAGTATGGACTTTATTGTTGAACGGTTGGCCACATCCAATGATGATTAATGAAAAAAATGAAGTGGTACCTAAAGATCTATATGAATGGACAAGTGTTAAAGAAGAGGAAACACTTATTAACTCTCTAGCAAATACATGCAATGTTTAGTGTTGTAGATGATGGATATTTCAGTATGATATTAGCAAGAAGTATGAGATACATTACAAATAGTACATAAGGGATTAAAATCAGTGATAATTTCAAAATTTCAAATGTTGGCAACTCGATTTTAAGAGCTTAAGATGGAAGAAAGTGAAACTATTGGAAACTTACGTGAGAGGTTGCGTGATATTGCCAACCAAGCACATCAACTTAGGAAAAATATTCATATCTAAAATTTGTCAAGAAGACATTGAGATCACTGCCTCCTAGATTTATACCAAAAATTGCAGTCATCAAAGAAGCTCATGATATCAATGAATTATCTTTGGATAAGATAATTGAGATTCTTACCAACTTTAAGATGATTTTATTAAAAGATAAACAAGAGAAGAAAAAAGGATTGACATTGCAAGTGAGTTTGGAAAAGTAGTGAATGACTTAGGAGATGAATTTGATATGAATGAGAATATGAAGTTATTGACAAGAAATTTCAGTAAGTGGTTAAGAAAGTGAAGAAAGATAAATCCAAGTTTAGGAAGCATGGTGGGAATAAATCAAACATTAATTTCAATCAGTAAGAAAAAACTTAAAAGGGTAAAAGAAAGGTAAAGAAAATAAAATGTCATGAACGTTAAGGCTTCAAACATATGCAAGCGGAATGTGTTAACACTTTGAATAAGAGAATAGGGAAAACTTATATAAGCACTTAAAGTGGGAATGAATCTACAAGTGAGTATGGAAGCAAAAATAAATTTGTGATTGATTATGTTAATTTAGTTGCTTTATACAACATAAATCTAGTTGCTTGCTTAACAACATCTAGAGAAAAAACTGATAGGAAAAATTTAGATGAATCGGTTCAAAATTAAAAAAAATACAAATGAATCAGTCTAAAATTCTACATATTATGACAGTGATTTACAATAAAAAAAAGAGGACATTAGCAAAGTTTATGAGTTAATGTAAGCAAAATGAGTGCAAATGTGTAAGAAGAATAAGAACCTAAAGAAGGAAAATTCAACCATGAAGAATATCATTCAAGATCTTGAGAATAAGTTATTGTCTACAATAGATGAGCTTGATGAAACAAGGTTGAAGCAGGCAATATAGGAAAAGGAATAAGGATGTCAAATGGAGGTACTGAAAAGCTAGAACAATTGTTTGAAATTGCTAAGACAAAAGGGACTTTCAAGGTGTTGGTTACAAAGGTGAATGTCTAAGTTGAATAATGGGAAAAATGGTGAAGCTAAATTTGTTAAAGGAGAAACTTCAAAGAAGAACTGAAAGCTTGTGCCTACGTGTCAGTTTTGTGGGGTAAACAGACACATAAGATCGAATTGTTACAAGTTTTTATAAATGATATTTCAAACTTCAGGGGGCTCAAAACCGAAAATCTTGACACTCTTCGATGAACTTTCAATAGCAACCAATGTTACCAAAGCATACTTGGGGTAAAAAGGGTCAATTACTACTACTTGTAGCTCTTAAATCCATACAAGCTACTTCTCATAATGGTTAGTCTTTTAATAGTGGGTGTTCACATCATATGATATGTTAAATCCCGTTGCCGAAACCCAACTGCATATACTTAACACTATCACTCTTGCTCTGATACCATAAATGTTGGATCCGCTATCACAACTGCTTAAAGACTTACCACTATCACACTTGGAGCGGAATTCAACTTAACATGATCACTCTTAAATCGAATCTGAAACGGAATGAAAAACAATGAATCGAATCATATAGCGAAGTAAACACATGAAGCAAAAATGAAAAGCAGATGAAATGAAACAAATACGAAGCTAATAGGATCGAATACAAATGAAATCAAAGATTCAAATCGAACGTAAAAGCAGAAACATAACCATAACGAAAGCGAATCGAATAACAAATCTGATACAAATGGAATCGAGTATGATTGCGAAACAAAAGCATATCATATACAAATTGGAAATAGAAAATGAACTTGAAATCAAAGCCTACAAACGGTGGTTTCGAACTGAATATCAGATTCTGACATCCGAAGCATGAACATAGAAAGCTGGTCGCGTTAGAAACCTTAAGACTTAATCTATCCGAATCAATGTAAATTTTTTTTCTCTTCTCTTTTTCTTATTCATTTCTCAACTTTTGTCGATCTTATCCATATCAACATAAATAATTCCCACTTTTTGGGAAACTCATACAAGTTTACATCTCTCAAAATCTAACTTTTAATCACAAATATTTTATTATTTTATCTTTACCATATAACCAATTTTCCTATCGAAGATTGGGCAGCATAACGGCTACACATTTACAAAACCCAAACCTGCAAAGTGTAAAACTCACAGCTAAAATTTTCAAACAATCACACATACATCAAAATCCACCGGACCCTCCGTCCGGGATCTTAGCATAAACGCAATCCTATTTCTAAACTACTTCAGGTCATTTATCATATCCAATTTGTATTCATCACATTCAACATCATATACAATCTCCATTTATATTCATATACAAATTCATACAATCAGACCCAAAACCAACCGTATTCATAAACCGTCACAATACATATCCCCTAGTCAAACAATAATTATAAATAATTCTAATAGGATAAGTTATGGAATCCTAAATAAATAATAATTCTAACTAATCCTAATTATAGTAGACTTGCTATATATGATGACAATTATAAATGCTCATCTAAGTTACTTTCATGGGCACGTATCAATGGAGATTTCCAAACTTCGGGTTCTCGGAGAAGGAGCACTAGGCACGGTTCGTCTTGCTTGGGTGGACTCCCAAGTAGTTGCTATCAAATCTACGGAGCTTTCGAAGTGGCCTGCATTATCTAAAGAATATAATCTGTTGAAGAAGTTGGATGGATGCAACGAGGTTACGCAATGTTTTGGTATGTTCAACGATTTTGAAGATGGCAAGGAATACTGCAACTTACTGCTTGAGTATGCTTCCGGAGGTTCTTTGGATGATCATATTAAAAACCATCAAGGTGGTCGTTTACCAGAAAATATGGTTCGAAAATACATATTAATGCTGCTGAGGGGATTGTCTGCTATTCACCAAAAGGGTATAGTTCACTGCGATCTCAAACCTGCTAACATTCTTGTATTTCCCAACGAGGATGGTATTTGTCGACTCAAGATTGCAGATTTTGGGAATGCCAGAACGGTGAGATTTCGCAATTCTAGGAAATTCAAGATCGTAGGGACACCGCTTTACATGTCACCAGAATCTGTAGCACTTGGTGAAATTATGCCGCCATTAGATGTTTGGTCTCTTGGATGCATAATAATAGAGATGCTGACAGGAAAGAGGGCGTTACAGTTACGTAGTCTGAAAGACTTAATTACGTACCTTGCTTTCACCAATGAAGTACCAAGTATACCTGAAAACATGTCTACAATTGGTAGGCAGTTTCTGGAGAAGTGTTTCGTAAGGAATCCGAAAGAGCGATGGACAGCTGATATGCTCTTGAACCATCCTTACATGTTCGATTTTGCCTATCCATTATCGTTCCATAAAATCATCAAAAGCAATCTGTCAACTTGTGCATCACCTCCGTGTGGATGTAGTCCTGTTAGTTCTTGCTGCTGTCCTGATTGTTCAAGTTATTTTTCAGGGAACATTCTGCCCCAAGCTCACATGCCATATTCGTTTCGCATACCTAGTTATGATTTGTGGTCTCCAAAAATCAACTTCAGCAGGCTCTTGGAATCCTTCAAAGATTGAAGAAGCACTTGTATTGCAATGATGTGAAACTTTTTTTTCTTAATTTCTTTAGAAGGTTAGTTAGAGGATTATGTATGTATGTATTTAGAGTTGAAATTGTTTTTTGAATATCAACATTAGATTATGCATAACATGCGATTTTGACTTTCAATATTAGTTTTTGGATATTGAAAAGTTCATAAATAAATATTAAAAAATACATAAACTAGAATTTATATTCCAAACATTATCATAAAGCACAAAAGCTCAAGAATTATGGAGTGAGTCTACACCATAGACATTAAGATTCCTAAAGAACTATGTTTCCGAGCTTCATAAGAGTAATCTGCTGGATTTGCCAACCAAAAGGAAAGAAATCCAACCCTTTGCAGTTTCTCCTTTGTGCGGCAAAATGAAGAAAGCTGCTAATACTATCAGACAATATGAAATCATTTACTTTCTGCCTGCAAAAAAGCAAGAAACTCACATTACTTATGAAATAATTCACTTTCTGCCAGCAAAAGAGCAAGAAAATCATATTATTAGGAAATGGGATAGTATCTGCAACTAATTTGATGAACTTGTACTGTTACATAGAGCTACTTTGTAAATATGATAGTTATGATAAAAAAGTATGTGATGGCCAAATATCTTTGCTGGGCAAAGTCCAAACAATTTTTATGTGCGCTGACTATAGAATTACTTATCGACAGTCACCCTAGATATTCTACATGGCCAATAGTCCTCACCAATGAAATGTTTTTTTTGATGTTCATGCAAATAATAATTCTTCCCTCAAGTGGAGCTTGAAGTGCACTGAGATCAGTTTTATGAATGCATTTTTCTTCCAAGAATCAGAAAAAACTGCAAACAATCATTATGGATTAAATGATGGAATAAGCTATAAAATTTCAAAGGAATTGAGAAATTACTGGCTCTGGTTCGTTTGGAACTTTTAACCGATACTGTTGCACCCAAATCTTTAACTTGATCTTCGTTTTCACTGTCTTCTTTGTCATATGCCCTTATAATGTGCACCTTGAGATCAAGTTTATATGAAAATGACTAAATTGAGTATAGCTGAAAAATTATTCAAGAAGGTTTAATGTGAAGCATAAGAATGAGTGCCTCAGGTTTACCTTAAATTTGGTGGGACTAATTAGTTGGAAGACCAGAGCGTCTCCATCAACTAGTTCATGATCAATAGCAAATCCTCTCCATCCACCACTAAGACCAGTTTTTTGAGCTAGATAGTTTGTTTCAAATGCATCTCCATTCTCATCCTCCAAAGTGATATATTCATCTAAATGGGGAAGATGTGTTTTACAGAATTGGACTGGCAGACCCTGAAGAACATCTTACGATAGAAAGAAGTTAAAATGCAAATCCACTTGTCCAATATTATGCCAAGCTAATTGTAATATCTCTAACAGTACATCTACCATCAAACACACCATTGACTAACCAGCCAAAATCCTCCAGTAACGTGAGACTGGAGCATAGGTTTCACAAAACTTGGAAAACTAGAATCTAAACTTGACTGAAGCTGTTCGGCTTTGTCAATAGCATATGTTCTAGCTTCATCTGAAGCATAGAATCGATTCAGTAGATATGTTCTTCTGTAGCTGTATCCCCTGCAAGTTAATACCAATAGAATTTGGCGTATACACATGCACAAGAAAACGAAATTAGTGGAAAGCGTTCAAAATTGATGATAAGTGACCATATATTGACCTTCTGAGTCTCTGCAAAGGTTCCAACGGGACCTGAAACAAAAGATGGAAGGTTAATCCGACATGTCGAATCCATATCAAAACTAAACACGATTAAACTACGACTGCACTAATTTCACATGGATGCTTACCACTTGTTTGATACTCAAGTTGGGAACTTGTTTCAACATTAACAATGATTAAGATATATCAGCTAACTCTGTAAATGTTTAAAGTTCCATTGACTGACTCCAAACAAAGTCCAAAAGCGACAGTTAGCAATCAGAGGAAATACAAAACCAGACCCAGAAAAAAAAAAACAAAAAGAACGAAGCTTCATATTTGGACCAGGAGCACACAGTGAAACGCAGAGACGCAGAGAGACAGAGAAAGACAGAAACTGACTTCCTTATAGCAAACAGGTGCCTTATCTGCAAAACGAGTGGACCTTCTCACTGGAACCAGCTCCGAAGACGATTTGTAGAATCTGGGCTTCGCCTGTTTTCCATGCATAACATTCCATCAATTTTCATGCAACCCCACAAAGCAAGAACAAAAAGTTCGTCAGAGCACAGGCTAATCGGAATTTAACTTACCGGGGAATTTTTGGGGCTTGCAGAACTGAGATCAATAGAAAGTTTTTTCAAGTTGAGCTCTTCCATTCTCTTCTTATTCTCTTCCAATCTCTTTTTACGGATTTCCTCATAATTTAGCTGAGATTTAGCCATCTCTTTGCTCTTACTTTCAAAAATATCAGTTCTTTATCTTCAAAGTTCGAATCTTTTGCTAGTGCCGGCGTGTTTACGGTTCGAGAAAAAAAGGGTTAGTGTAGGAGGTGAAGACACAACGGGGTTAGAGAAGCGACTCCATTGTCTAATTTCTCTTCCTCCAAAGAGTCTTTCCTTTTTCTTCTTTCCGTAGTTTTCGGACAGTGGAAGGGTGTCAGAGAGCGCCAATGTACCTCAAATGTGTCACCAGTATGGAATTCAAAATCTGGATGATGTCGATAATATTTTTTGGATGATAAAAATATATTATTTTGGAGAAATTGAGGAATTATGACTGTTCATTGATATATTCAATATGACCCCAAACAAAATCATCAAACAACTAAAACGGAAATGGAATGAGATGGACCAAGGCCAGTTCTGTTAAAGACAATTGGTTTACATAAGAATTTCTAAGGTTTTATCATAGTGACTTTCATGAATGAAATTCATTGCTTGTGTTTCTACTGCGACTTTGTTCAGTGATTAATATTTTGATCAAGAGAAAGTTTCAGTTCAGTAAATAAAGTGATGCCTAATTTTTACTAATTAAGAGTAAAATTACGTATTATTAAACCTTCTTAAATTTCATATTCTAACAACATTCCTACTGAATATTGCCGTTGTATTTAGTTGAATGAAACAATTTCTTTAACCGATATTATACTTACTCATGCCTTTTGTAATTTAATATAATGAAAAGTTCTGTCTCACATGCTTGATTAGAGTTGCAATGAAGTGAAGTAAAACTTGTTCTGATTGGTTCATTCACTGTTATCCTTTTTATATTTAGGGGCTTCAAAACCACCAGAGTTGAAGTGCTAGTTTAAAAGCACCAGTCCAAGATGGTTAGCTTTTATAATAGGAGAAGATAAACAGGATTACATTACATTAACATAAGAACTTACACAGTCTTTCCCTTCCAAGTATTCCTCAGTTAGATACTCTACACAAGTGACTCTTACATAAAAAAATGCTTGCAGTTTGTCTGACCTGCTGTAACTCCTTTGACCTTTCCCAATGCAAAACATTTCCTATGAACCGTCAAAATCAGGTTGTCTCATTACCATGGAGCTCTCGTGAATTCTCGGAACATAAGCTCCAACTTTTCAGGATTCACATCCAATGCTTTTATCTCAGCATTAAGTCTATCCGTTTCGGCAAGCCTCGACCAAAGATTTCTCCTTTCCTGTTCTGCTTCATCTCTTTCTAGTTTAGCATCGTGATATCTTTTTGATTTATCAGCGAGGCTCATAATCTGGCCTAACCGAACCATCAAGAAACCAACATTCATTCCCACTAACTGAAAGGACTTAAGGGTCTTCTCCCAGATTGGAAAATATTTCGGGGAACAAGTGAGATTGGAAGCTCTAATGGCTTCGGCAATGTTTATAGTCTCAGCAATAACACCAGCCACTAGCTTACAGTTTAGACCCTCGAGAAGTTGGTCATGTAAATATGAGTTTTGGCTACAGCAAAGTTCATAGTACTTGGTCAGAAGGTGTTTGGAGAGCTCAGAATTAAGTACTAAACCATTAAAAATGACGTCAAAATCCTCAAAACATTTCACTTTTTTGAAGTCAATAGAAGATGCTGACAACGTAATTCCACTTTCATTTTCAGACTGAGAGTACTTGGCCTTAAGTTCTGTACTATTCTTTGTCATGCTGTTGCTTTGAATGCATTCTTCATGATTTTTTATGAAGAAGGCTTCAGAATGCTTATCATCAATTTTATTTCCATCTAAGTTCAGATTATCTGCACGAACTAGATAAGGGATTGGAAGGAGTTAGTTTGGTAATATGCAGACCATGGCGATGATCGAGCACCGATATTATTGAAATATTGGAGAACTTACCTGTAATCATTTGTTTGGAAGAAGGATTCAACTTTTGAAGGCTTAGAGCAGCATCTAGTTCTTCTGAACCATTCACTCTCACGATATAGACCTGTGGTCAAAAAAGCATGAAAAATCAAACAGATATTGAATAATGCCTCACAATGCATATCACAATATAAACTCTTTCGTTACCTTTGATTTCATGGTTGGCAAAGGAAGGAACAATACTAATGCAGAAAGGGTAAAAGAATTACCTTGAATGTGGTTGGTTTGACTAAATGGAACACTAAGACGTCTCCTTTCACCAAATTGTGAACAATGGAAAACCCTCTCCATCCACCACTGAGTCCCATTTTCTGCACCAGATATTTTGTATTGTATGTCATTCCTTTTTCGTCTTCCAAGACAATCAAACTATCTTGTTTTGGCAAATGCTTCTCACAAAATCGTGCTGGAAGACCCTGTCATCACGAAATTAGCTTACATGACTGCTTTTACATCAAATTTTCACCGAAAATGGAGAAAAAGTGAGGATAAAACGTGCTGATTACCAGCCAAAACCCTCCAGTAACATGGGAGGGAAGCATACACTTAATCATGCTTGGGAACTGAGGTGATAGGCTAGCCTGGACCTCCTGGGCTTGCTTGCTAACAGCAGACTTAACTTGATCATTGCTATATGGATTAGCATCTGTGACTCTCTTTCGCTTATGGCTGTACAAAATCACCATTTGTAATGCAGATTTCTCATCTTAAAGAAGATCAGATTCTAATCCGACTGAAATCACTCACCTTCCAGAGTTCAGTGGAACAATATCAGTGACCTGTTCGAGAAATTCACAATTCTTAAACCACTCATCTCTAGCAATAGGAGGGGACATATTACTCAGCTATTCGACTGCCTAGAGTTCTCATTTCAGTGTTTAACACTATAAAGATCCTACATTTAAGTCTGGTGTCACATAAACGCTTCTCTTCTGGAATTTCCAAAACAGGAGGAACAATCTTTGTTGTTCTCCACTTTCTGGTTTTGCCTTTTTTTTTCCTGATGTTAACCCTTAAAATTACGAGCTTGAACTTGCTGATAACAAACAGAAGAAGAAAAACAGAGCTAAGCAGGGTTCTAAATTGATTGTCAGTCACCTTGTTTACTCCTAAAGTCTTCTTCTGAAGCAACGTGTCCGTGTTCTGTGTAGATCCTCCTTTAGCCTGCGAAGAAAAACAACATAAACCCCATAAATATAAGATTTAAACTAGAACTACGCACGCCCATTAGACAAACAGGCACGCCTACCTGCAGTGCATTGTCTTGAACGATAACCATCGTGATGACCCAGAAAGAAGGAGCAGCCTAAAGTTATCTGAAACGCTTGCCTGAGGGCAGAGGTGAGGGAAGTGCTGCATCTGTCTGTTTTATAAATAGAAAGAAGCAGAGGCATGGAGCAGACGGAAAGAACGTTCAATTTGAATTCTGTACGCCATAGCCGCAAGAACTTGTTTTCCGCTCGGTCACCTCACTGCCGTAAAATTGACGTGACAGTGAGCTTATGATTCCGAATCCGAGTCCCGAGGGGTTCACATCCTATTCAGTAAATGCATCAATAACCCTCCATTCGGTGTTAAAAGCACTCTCCGAATGCACGGTTAAGATAGGGATTGCTAGAAAATTACGAGCATGATAGTAAGGGTAAGAAATCTTGCTCCATTAATTTTCCACCATCCAAGTATATCAAAATTTTCACAATTCGCTTTTGCCCCTTTACCTAAATACTTATCTAATTCTGATTGTGTATCCCAACCTCCTGTTGCACTCTTGAATTTCTTAAATTTGGATTTTATAGTCTCAAATGGTTCACTATCCTTCTCTAAATTGCTTGAAGATTGCCCTCTCTCAAATGATTGGCTAGTTTGAGGTGACAACATGTATTTGTACTCATTAAACATGGCAAACAAAGTATCTCTCACCTTATGACACATACGTGAAACATCCTCCCCATTATAAAGTTG
>JANITW010000235.1:69180705-69190963 GCA_027564335.1 Erythroxylum williamsii
TAACAAAATAATTTGGTATTGCTTCTGAAAATTAAATATAAATTGAAAAAAAATAATGAATAAGAAAAGAAAATTTAAGATATATAAAATTAAGACAAACATACTTTTATAGTAAACTTGTTTTACTTAATTAATAAAGTGATTAATGTTTTTCTCCCAACAAATTTTTGATAATATTAAATTATGTAGACTTATTCTCTTGTCGAACATTACTTTTTTTCCTCCCTCTTATGCTTTTATTATTAACTAGTTGAGGTTGAACTTTCGGAGACAACTTATTCAACACTGTCTAACCTTTTGAAATTTTTTTCAATTCAGTATTCAAGCTTTTAAATTTTTCAATTGAGTGACAAATTTTTTAAAACTTTAACAATTCTTTTCAAAAGGTTTTTTTATGATGTGATACGTCTACTAAATATCACGTAAATGTCGATCTATTCGCCACATCAACAAAAACTAAGATTTTGAACTAAATTATTAATGTTCACTCAATTGAAAATTTTAAAAGTTCGGAGACTGAATTTAAAAAAATCTCAAAAGAATAAACACTTTAAGATTGGTTATCCCTTTAAAACAACGAGTCTTAAATTATTTGAGACCGTGAAGCACACTTTTGTGTTCTTAATTTTGTAGTATTATTTTTATTTTGCCCCCATCAATAAGATGCAATTCTATTATAAATAGTTTGCCTCACTAAACAAAAGTTCTAGCTCCAACAAGAACGAACAATCCTTTGTACATGACATTATCCATGTAATTTGAAGCTGGTGAATTACGACTTCATTGTGTCAAGACCAAGGTTACATATACACCATTATACTCTTCAGAAAACAAAGTTTTGTCCATGATGAGATTTGCGGGTCTGTGAAACTGTTGTCTGTGTGTGTAAGGGAGAGGGCAGTAGTTACAAGCTTAGAACTCTTTGAAAATGGAGGGTGGCAAATATGCTTACAAAGAGAAAAGTTAGTGCACTAACTACTCCTTTAATTAGTTGCAAACTAATAATACATCTACAGAGCTATATGTAGAATATGATTCTGAAATAGTAACATAGAGGCTTGGCTAAATCAGTAGCATAGGAACCAGCGAAGGCTGTTAGCATGAGAAATGTTGACTGTCTTTTTGATTCTGTAATCCTTAAGATGGCTTCAAACTTAGAGATCCTAAAAGTGCCAGAACTCTTACCATGGAGCATTAACCATTTCGTGAAGCTTTAGTTCATGGCTCTCAGCATCTTCCTTTAGAATCTCTATTTCAGCAACGAGCCTTTCCCGAGTTTCCTTTAATGATAGGAGCTTCAGTTCAAGATTTTCCATCTCCTCGTGTACGCGAGCTTGTTCTAGTCTAATTTCCCTGCATTCAGTTTCTATGGCCTCTTCTGATTCCATAGCAAGGCTCATTAACCGATTCAACCGAGCACGTAGGAACCCCACATTCATGCCCAACAGTTCAAAGCCTTTCAAAGTCTTATCCCAAACAGCATAGTCAGCATGAGATGTGGAAAGCTTTGAAGTTCTAATAGCATCTGAAACGTTCACAGTTTCAACAATTATTTCAGCAACCAATTTCTGATTCATACTACTGAGAATATTTTCGTGCAGGAATGAGGCTTGTGAACAACATAGCTCATAGTACTTGCCCCAGTGATGATCAGAGAGCTCAGAGTCAATAGCCATACCATTAACAATAATACTGAAATTTTCAATGCCTTTAATGTCTTTAAAACTATCATCAGGTCCTGAAGATCTTATAAGTTCCAGAGTTTTGCATCCATTATCCTTGCTGTCATTCTCAGATTGATTGGCTACATGCCTCTGATTCGTTTCTGATACTACTAGGCTCATTTCATGTTTCTCTTGAAAAAGGCGTAATGGAAGAACCTCCAAAGGCTCGGCCTGCTTAAGGCTTTCGATGTCCTCCTTAGCCTCGTCTTCTTTTGTTAGGAAAAGCAACAAAGAGCGTTTATTGAGTGAAATTTGACGAACCATTTACAACTTCTGAAGCAGTCAAACAAAGAACATACCAGATTCTATAATTTTTTCTTGTTCGTCCAAATTTGCAATGCCGAATTCTTCTTCTCCTTTGGCTGAATCATTCCCTTTCACTACATACACCTACAACAATGGTGTTCAAAGCAGCTATTACAATATATGGATATACCAAACATAACAAAGATCTGCTTGATGTATGAGTTTAAGAAATATGAAGTAGAGTTCCTATCTGCTTTGATTCTATGATAAGTCTCTATGGTGCGAGGCTTCACTGTGCATGATCTCCTTCCAGTAAGCATTTTGTTTGTTCAAGATCATGCATATATGTAGGCATCTGTGTACTCAAGGAGTTGAAGGGTGATTGACTCTAACCACACTATTCATAAAATATGGTAATCTTAAAATTTTGAATGTGTCGTTTCGAAAGTTTAGGCAAAGTACATGGGGAAGGACTTCTATAGGAATGATGGGTCACTATTTGGTTGACTTTCAGCCGATACTTAGGAAATCAGAAATCACAGTAATACATGCTTCAACTTGTTTTCAGGTTTTAGTTCCACAAAAATTTGTTGAATTGTGCCTTTCCAGTAATTGCTTCCAGAAATTACAGGCATGAAGTCACCATGGGGAAGAGCTTTACTAACCTCTTCTTTCCACAATTTAATGTTGAGAATGTTTAGAAATGTGAAAGAAGTTTATTAATAAACAGTGACAGCGAACACTTTTAAGAATGACAAGAGCTCGACAATGTCTTGCAGATATTCCAATTAATAGATCGTATGCAATGATGAAAATGTAAACTTAAACTTAAACGGGAAATGTACCTTAAACCTTAAAGGTTGGAGCAAGTGGAAAATAAGCACATCCCCCTCTACCAGTTTGTTCGCGCCACAGAATGCTTTCCATCCACCACTGAGTGCTGTCCTTTCTGCTATATAGTTTGTTATAAATTCTTCCCCATTTTCATTTTCCAAGAACACAGTCGTATCATTCCTTGGCAAATGCATCTTGCAGAACCGCATTGGAAGATGCTGTTTAGGAAATAACACAGAACTAAATGAGAAACATCTAAGTATCCATACCAAGATATCAATGTTTATCAAATTATAGTAACTTTCAGAATACCATCCAAAATCCGACAGTCACATTGGACCTGACCAAAGCTTTTGCAAAGCTAGGAAATTCTGCCTCTAAAGTTGACTGAATTGCTTCTGCCTGCTCCATTGCAGGGGACTTGTTCTCAGCAATATCATAGGCTTCCCTGACGGCGGTTCTCTTTCTTTTATAGCTTATAAAAGTATATGGACTAGGGAAATCAGCATAAGAACATAAACCATTCTGAGATCTTAATATTTCAGATCAAGCAGACAAAAACAAGACAAGAAAAGAAAAACTTAAAATAGGATACTTCACCTTTTTGACTCCTCTGATTTCTCATATAAAACCTGCATACATTGAAAGATCTGTAGTTAATTTCCCGTATGAGAAGATCACTTAGGACAGAAGTTCTTGCATTTGTGCTTCAATTCAGAAATATTTTCAGTTTACTAAGGTACCACTCTCTGATGGTTGCTGAACCATCCATGTAAGGGAGACAAACATAATCATTCAATGACCAAACTAAGCATATACTTAATTTCCCCAATCAAGTTCATCATCACAACTTAACTTCCAAAACTCCTAGCCTCAAGATGCTTATTTCAGAACATTCATATCTCCTATGCTGAATTCAGTAAACTTCAACAAACTTTCCAGCTTAGTAGGCTGAAGTCTTTAGTTAAGCTGGAAAAGTATTATCTGGAGTAGCGTGCACCAGTCCAAAAGCTCAAACAGAACTTAATGAGAAATTGTATCAAATAAAGAATCAAACTAGTGTAACTGGAGTATGGTTTCTACCGCCATATTACCAATAACATTTTCAATACATGGAAAACTGCAAACTCCATAGTTCAAATTAGAACTTGGGCGGATAGAGCCATCTCAGAAAGCATTACCTAGAGTAGGCCTCTAGAAATGTCTGATGCTGCAGGTGTGAGTTAAACGTTCTTAGTCCTTAGTTTAGTACCAACGAGAGCGGCAAAAGATGAATTTGGATTGTAGGTTTTTCCAGTTCTGTAACAATGTACCCGTAACTTCCGAGTAAATCGAATAACAGTAGTTCGATGATATGCAAGACCTGACACTTTTACTATTTTCCACTAAATCTTATGTCAGGGTTCACCGAAGCTCACCTTTCACAAAGCAAAATAACTTAAACCAGGCAGAATACAACAGGTACAGGAAAGGAATTAAAGAACTCTTTAAAGCAATGCTTCTCTGAGGTAATAGGAATACAAAGTTAGCTAAGAAACAAACCTCAATACAGGGGCTTTACTGAGCTATATCCTCAAATTAGCGAAAATGACAGCAATTTCAAGAACACGAGACGCAACAAAGCCAACCAGGAAAAGGGGTCTTACGATTTGAGTCCTTCGGTCAGGCTCCGGAGGCTCTTCATGGATCTGGGTCATCGTTGTCCTGGGTCCATTTGACTTCCTTTGCTTTTTCTGGCAATGAACAAACCAGATTTGCAGAGATCAGCATGCAGAATCAGGCATGCAACATAAAGGAAAAAAGAAGGCATAAAGTTAAGGGACAGACTCTGGGATAGGAATGAGTGATTGTTTGCCTGGATTGAGAAAGCTGAGAGGGTGGTGTGAGCTGTTCTTGTTCTTCTTCTTTGCGATCCATGTAAAGCCTAATCTTTTTGTTCCTCGAACTTCAGCTATAGTTTCTATTACAACTTCTACCTTCAGATTCCTATCCTCGATAAAATGTTTGCTGACATAAAACTAATGGAAAGCATGAAACGGCCTGTTGCTTTTTAAGGGCAGGGCAGTGTCCTTGTGGTGAGACAAAGATTTCAGGTCAGGAACATTTGGTGTAGTGTATGTAAAGGCATAGCGTCTTCAACTGTTCTGTTACAATTTATTACTGTTCTCTACCCACTTTCTTTCTTTCTTTCCCGATCTCATTCTTGCAAACGTCGAAAAAAAAAAAGGAATTCTTCCAAAAAAGTGTATCTATCAAGTTCTTGCTTGGAACAGCAGATTACTAATTATGCAGGATCAACCCTTTTGTCCCCTGTTAACTAGCCTAGTAAGTAATAACCCATGTATTTCAATGTCACATCCTTTAGTGTTTTGTACCTGAAGAAGGTGTGTCATTAAACACTACCAAGATCAATGTCCCATCAGTGAACATGATAAGAAACAGGATTTTCTAACAAGAGTCCTGTATGGTTAAAGAAATGTTTTCTATGTAGCCTTGAATAGACATTGGAATCGAAATGTAAACTTCGGACACGCTCAAAGTTCACATTTTTTATGACACCCATGTCTGAAAAGGGTTTAAGCTATCCTAAAACGTGGAACAAAGACGTGGGGTTTCCCGGGCTTGATCCAAAAGTATAGTATTGCAATTATCCCTTCATGTCCTGCGAAGTTTTAGGTCAGAAATTGGAATCCTTAAAAGGTATATTACACTATTGTTGTGTATTCACCTTTGTTCATCTTCATGAAAAGGACACATTAAGATGGAAATAGAGCACTTATTGGAAGGCTGAATGTAGCTTTAATGGTCTAGGATTGGAGGATTATGCTTGATTGACTTTAAGACATGAAGACTTTATAGATCAAACGATTTAATTTTCTTTTGGTCTTCCCATTCATTTGACTCAATATGTTTTGGTCTCACATAAAAGCTATGACGTAGATAAAATTTGATGGATAACATTTATTGTAATTGCAAGAAAAGTCACAAGTAATCAGAATTTACAAAAATTTTGTAATTTAGCAAAGTTGGTTTTCTTTGAAGTTGAAGCATTGTCCCTTCTAACTATAGAATAGAGAGAATTGAAGTGATCAATCATCATTTCACCATCAAACCGTGACTTTGAAACCTTATAAAGTTGTAGCAGGACCATAACTTTGAGCACTTGGATTCAGCCATAGGACGCAAGAGTTCTTCAGCATTCCCCATGCTTAATCAGAACACTGTAATAATACGAAACTAAAATGATTGTTCCCATCGGATGTTTCTTCTACATCATGCGAGGGTGTTATTGTTGCTTCTTCTGCATTATTCGAGGGTGTTATTACTGTTTATATGCAAGCGTAAATAGCTGACACTGGACTCCATTAGTGCCAGAAACTTCCAGGACTACATTAAGTTCTAAGCTCTCATCTTCTCCTCTGCCATCGATTCTGTCAACTCTTGGTTTCATTTTGTTGGCTTAACAACCTCCTCTGCAAACTGTAAGTCAATATAGCACGCCAAAGGGCCAACACTTGTCCCTGGTCAGGAACAATCGTGGCAATGTTTTACGAGGTGGAAAGAGTATTGCAGTCGCAGAGATGACATTATACAGGATCATTTGTATCATAATTATGAACATTTTAAGTTGGTTTTCTACAAGTGAACAGAATTAAAATTCTTATTTTCTCATAAAATTCGAAAAGATTCAAATATATTGTTTTTGTGAAGAATTTCAATGTTTATTTAATGAATATAAACTTATTATAATTTCAATCCACGAAAAATGGATTGTATGAGACCTTCCCAGGTTATTATCAGAGGAGTTTTCAGTTGTCTGGCAATCATATATCCGTAGGGCATGTATTTACAAAAAGAAAATGGCAACTCCAGAGTTTTAACATATACTGAGCTAATGTACACGTAATATTAAGCTTCGTTTTCTGCTGAACACGAGAGGAAGAAGAACATTGATACACTATAACCTCGTACCTTGTCATCTTTTATAACATAGCACATCCCGCATATGATCAGTGGTGAATTTCCCATCGTCGCGTATCATACATAACAAGATCCGTCTCCTCTACACATACTAAGATATATACATTTAGAGCAGTCAGCTCCTTCCCCTTAATATGCATCTCTGTCTGACCAACCAGTTCATTACAGTTAGAAGTAGCTTCAACAAACATCAGTTTTCAGTATAAACAACTTGTTCTGCCTGTACACCTCATCTTCCTGCCAATGAATTAGCCCAAGAGATATAGTGCAAGAGAATACGAACATTGTTGCCTTATGAAATCCCCAAAAGACGTCTCTTTGTTTCTTAGTCTCGAACTTTGTTTCTATGTACAGCACCCTTGGGCATCAAATCTGCTTGAATTTTTATAAAGACTTTAGATGGATGCAAATGAAGCCAGTAGCAGATGCGTGCAGAAAGTACAGTAAATATAACATCATAATCTTGAACGACGAATGCATTTGATGCCCTGAAATGGTAAGCGCCTCCGGGCAGAAGCAACTGTTTGTCCATTCAAAGAACCACCAAATATGATATCCCAACCTTCAACATTCTTGGGGACACAAACATCAAAAAGCATCTGGCCAAGAACACTACTATGTGCGCTGATGCTTGGAGGTTTTGGTACATATACAGATCTTTCTTTCCTTTCATCTTGTGAACGCTCTGACTCTCTAGCGTGATATTCTGCTGAACTTGGCACAAAAAAATGGTCACCTGGGCCAATTGCAACTCTTCTTAAGCTTTGGTTTGAGGTAACTGCTGCTTGCTGTAGGTCACAAACTAGTTCGGATATATTATGATGTCGGCCTCCAAGATGTTGGAGTCTGTGAGAATAAACTGAAGCTGCCTTTTCAAGCAAATTGTTCACAGCAGCCCTATACTGGATTGGATAGTGTTTGTAATGACCTAAATGCCATGGAGTAGACTAACCTAAGTTTTAACATTCAAAGACAATAATCAAATTAAACACTGATGAGGCGTTGTTCCGTGCCCACATATAACATGTCAAAGACCATTTCACACTATACATGGTGCTGGGATAGAAGAAATAAAGAGCAAATACAAACCTATGTGAGAAGAGCCCTTCCACTTGACGAGCTGAACGTCTGCACCAAGGGCCCATAGACCTTGACCAAATTCACAAATGATTTCATAAGGTGCATGGTTGTCGTCCTCTGAGCACAGAACTAGATATGGAGCACCCAATTCCTGAAGATTAAAGAAGAATGTGATGAGATTAAACCTAATGAAATGGAAACTTTCAGAAATCTTCACGAAATATGCAAACATACAACTGAGGAATATAGTGTCTGCCAGTACTCAGCTCGTTGGTACTCAAACCTTCTCAGGTACAGACTATCTAGACCAGTAGCGATAACTTTTGCAACCCAAGACACAAAATTAGAGGGACCGTGCATTTTCTGAATTGCAGGGTGCAGAAAAATTCGGGCACCAAAATCATTCATAAAATCCACTGGGCAAGAATCATATACATGCCCAGATAAACAGTTCCGCACTAGTTGACATTCATCCTGCACAAATTAAAATAAGTTAAAAGAAAGATTTAGGAATGAATACTTTCAAGTGAGTAAGAACAGAAAAAGATAAAAAGAAAAAGAACAGAAAAAGATAAAAAAGAAATATACCATGTGGGGATGAGTTTCACATGTTCCTTGTAGTATCTGCATCATGTACATTAAATTAGAATGAGTTCAACCTCAAATCCAAATCACAGATAACAGCGCTCTGAACAAACACTGATTACGTTAATCCAAAAATATTACCTCAAGCACCTTATACATGCAAGCTTTAGAACCCCCAGAAAAAGCTACAAACACAACTGGACGCGGTCTAACCCTTAGCTCCTGCACCAGAGAGCTAATTATAACACATTTCCTCACCAAATCAATCCAATGAATAGTCAAGCTAAAAGGAGTTCCCTCTTTTAAAAAAAATCTCAGTTGTTACTTCTTATTTTGATATTGAACTGATAGAAATTCCACTAAGATTGGAAGTTTATGGATACTGAGAGACATGAAGCAGAAAACTAATCATAACACATTTTTTCACCAAATCAATTCAACCAATCGTAAACCTAAAAGTTACTTTCTTTTTTCTATATTTCGGAGTACTTGCTTTACGGAAACACAGCTAATATCAATCTGCACTGTATGACTGACCTCAATC
The DNA here is from genome assembly GCA_027564335.1 of Erythroxylum williamsii. NCBI lineage: Eukaryota > Viridiplantae > Streptophyta > Magnoliopsida > Malpighiales > Erythroxylaceae > Erythroxylum > Erythroxylum williamsii. The sequence goes on from JANITW010000235.1 coordinate 69,189,700, forward strand.
AGCTCGTGGAGGATAACAAATGCTAGTGAAAATGCCCTGTCAGGACAAAATCTGCAGGAAAACTCATCAGAAGACAATTTTCAGTCAAATCATTTACAAACATATATGAATATTTACATTGAAGCAAGCACAAAGAGATAGAAAAGAAAGAGACTTACGCGGTGAGGAAATCGGCATGAGAAACAAGTGAATACCAACCAAAAGAAGAATACAAGTTGATGAAGCTCTTCAACTGCTTCTCTTGAATCGAAACCCAACCAAACAACACTACAATTCCCCTTTGGTTCAGCTCAAACACCTTGTCCTTTCCTTCCCAATACACAACACTACCACCCCCACCAAACATTGCTTTGTTCATCAACGAACTGAATTCCTCTTCTTCAACGATTCAGCTCAGCTCTCCCTCCTCAATCGGAATTTTCCATGGACGAATCAATAGCGCAACTTATGGATTCGGATTTTTGTCTCTTCTTCTCCTTTTTCTCATTATATTTCTGGTGATCCGTTAACGGACACGTCAGATCTGACGCATCCTGTACAGGTTAGTGATTCGCCTCTTACCTTGCGCCTGACGGTGTTAGCTAATATTTTAAATTTTTTGTTGATATTTTATTATGTCTAATAAATTTTAATTATTTATTTATATAAATTTTATGTAAATTTTTAATAAATAAATTTAAATAAATAAATGATTAAAACATAATAAGTTGGAAAAAAATTATGTCTCGTTAGCCAAAATAAAAGACATCACGTGCTTGATGTAAGTGAGTCACGGGTCCCACACAAGGCTCATCTTCCACGTCAGCTGCTTCTTACATTCTTGAATTATGACAATCATTATTCAACTTTGCAAAAATACTTATGGGTGTTGGGTATAGTTGTCCATTATCACATTAACATATTTTATTACGCCCAAGCACGGATCTTAAAATATTCAATAGACCCAGTTTTTTATTTTTAAATTTTAAAATTAAGTATTTAATAGATTTTAATCAAATCAATGTAAAAGATTACTTTTGAAAACATAATTAATAAATTTTAAGCTTATTATAACAAATACAATAATTAAAATGATAACTTGTTTGACGTTTAAAAATTATGTAAAAAATAAAAAGATATCATATAATTTTTTCAAATGTCAATCTTTATGTTAATGACATTAATAAAATGCAAATGGAAATAACTTTCTTAATCTAATTGTCCAATTGTTCAATTATAATTTTAAAAGTTAAATATTGAAATGATAAAATTTAAAAAAAGTGTG
>JANITW010000235.1:69193796-69211709 GCA_027564335.1 Erythroxylum williamsii
ACTACATTATTATTATTATTGTTATGAAAATTTTGTTCTTTTTTTAGTTATTTCTTAGTCATTTCAAAATTATATTTTCAAACCAAACATTGACATACATCATCATTAGAAATTATGAGGAATAAACCATACTACTACTACTACTATTATAATAATAATAAGAGGAAAAAAAGGTTGTCTTTATTTCGTAAAATAGGTAAAGACTAAGAGAAGGTATTTTTAACCATTCCTAAAGTGTAGGAATACCTAAACCCGAAATTAGTTATTTTGTATGTTATTTTCTAATCAAACAAAAGAATAACTATTGATCATGAATACATCAATAATATAATGACTATTTTGGTCAACCAAACAGCCCATAGTTGAATTAGAAATTACTTCTTTGTAACTAAGTTAACCGTAAAATTGCGTACTTTTGGATCTCTTTAAATCTCACGTTGAGCACAAGTTTTGCTGAATATTGTCAAATACTAATTAAAACGACATAATCAAAAGGGTGTTTATGATAAAAATATTTAACCAATTAGGTTGATTCAATCACAATTTTAAACCACTTAATTTTTTGGCTCAATTTGAAACTTTTTTTAGTTTCAAATTTTATGATAGGTTCAAATTAAACAACGTTAATTTTTATTTAAAAGCTTGAATGTTTGATATAAAATGACATTATTTAAAAAATAAATATTTAATCAGGTGGATCAACCTATTGTCAACCTTATACTTTATTTTTTCAACTATAAGAAAAACAAACTTTATGGTAGAACTTAAGCATTTAATCATCTCAAGTTCATCTTGTCCTATAAGATAAATAAATTCGAACGGAACTCGAATTGTCCAATATAAAGTTCAAAACTTTTATATATAACAACGATATTTTTGAATAAAGAATTTGAATATTTTATATAAAGCAATGTTATTTTTAATTAAAAAGATATTTTTATTTTTAAAATTAAGAAAATCAACACTCCCTCCTATCCAAAATAAATGTCATTTTAGAAAGATTCACACTTATTAAGAAAGCTAGTGAAATGTTTGATATATCCTTATTAATTGTATGTTAAATTGTCTTGAAAATATAATCTGTCTAATTAGGATGTGAGAGAAATTAAAAGGTAATTTTGAAAATAAAATTATAAATATGCATAAAAAAATCGTAAACGACACTTATTTTGAATAATTAAAATCTATTTAAAACGATACTTATTTTAAATAGGAGAGAGTATATATTTAGACTTCGACGTGTACTTACAATTTATTTCTTCAGCTGTAAGAGACAAATTTAACGTTATCACTTAAACGTTTAAACGTCTCTAAGTTTGCCTTGTCACACTGAATATTATATTGGTACTCTTGAGCTTGAGAGCCCAAAAGGGTATTGAAGACTCGATCACCAAACAAGGAGTGCAGGCCTTTTAGGGGCCACCTCAATGGTCCAAGAATATCACATAAGTATAAATCTAGCTAAAGTTCAACCCAAAAGTGGGCTTATAATACTCTTTAAGAAACTAAAATAGGCAATTAACAGTAAGTTAGGAGTGTTTTGATACACCAGAAAGGGGGCATCAATCTTTTGTACCATTTAGCTCATTCTAATCTTATTTTCACCTCAAAATAATGTCGTTTTAAGTTTTGTTTACATATAAAATATCATTATTTTATGATAAAAATAAAATTAAAATAAGTTAAATAATACAGGAGATCTGAACCAATTTCCAGAAGCAAGGAAGAAAGCACGTAAGAAAGCAGCACTAACAAAAAATGAAATCCATTTTGAGTCCCTAGTCTCTAACGTGGATGAATATAACATGACATGAGAATGAATAAGAATGAAAGGCTTAACCTAGGAATCAGCAACAACATCAGAGAGCAAAGCAAGGCACAGCATAGTAATTCCTAGTAAGCGTCATAATCAGTCTCGTGAATAGAGAAAGTAAAAAAAGACAGATGTGAAAGAGTAGAAACCATCAAAATCGAAATGAAGATCATGTCCATTACAAAGCAACATTCTGTACCCCACCACCATCCCCCATAAACACTCACTCTTCTGGTGGCTCTAATTTAGTGGGCATCAGATCCAAAGCAATCTGGTCGCCGAGTTATAGCCTTATAGGTCCACGAGCAAGAGAGAGAAAGAGAGAGGAGCTGTGGTGAAATCACCGCTGATCAGCCTCCTCTTCTCTATGCAAGCCTCCGCTTCTCTATCTATCCTTTCTTTCTTTTTTTAACAATGATTTATTAATATTTTGTTTTCTATAGGGATTTGGAACTAGTACTGCAATACAAATATCCATCAAGCATTATCTACTAAAAAGGGAAAGAAAATAAGTGGACCTTTTGATATTGGGTAGCTAGAATTCTGCCACGCGTTTATGATTCCCAAAATGGGTAAGTTTTGCAATTTCTGCATCTGCCCACCATGTTTTGTTGTCACTCTCTTCATTTAAATGGTCTCCCTAAGACAAATCTTGTTTACCCTTTTGGGGATTATGCTTCGTCTAATTCTAAAAGGTTAAGAGCTTCTATTCGTTGAAACCCATAAATTAAATTCAAAAAGGAGTTTCATATTTGTTCTCAGAGCTGAGCACCGACGAAAATGTCAGCTTTTTGGGAAGAATAATACGCCATGTAACAGAATAAGTCTGTTTGATACCAACGAATCAAACAAATTACTATCCGTAATAGTATTATTCTTTTCTAAGGTAACAAAACGAGGACATAAGCTAATAAGACGACAAGTTCAGAGGGTTTTCCTTGGGGAATATAGGGGTACTATTGCAAATGCTCCCAACAATACGGTCAATGTAGGACGAAAGTCATTATTATTAGGATATGATAAAATTGCCCAAAACAATCATGACCTGATATCTGTAAGAATATTCCAAAACAGGCTGACCAATGAACACAAGAAGCACTAAGTAACGATGAAAAAGCAAATTCTCGTAACAGACCTGGCAGGCGGGCAGGCGGGCAGGCGGCACAATAGCGAGCGAGTGAGGAGCCTCAAGAAAACCCACCCATTTCGGTGCAGCCAAAAGGATAGAAGCAAAACAAAATACACTTTTCAAATACAAAAACGAATCAAATCCACATTAATGCCTGCAGGCCAGCAACTAAGCCAATCAATAATAATAATGATCACAATAATAAATTCCCCCGAGAAAATTCAATTCAAGAAATAACAGACAGATATAATAATATCAAGGCAATCACAATGATTTTTTGGAGTTTATATTAAAGGAAGCTTCTTTTTGGAGCCTGTGTTTTAAAAAATGATATTTATATAAACCCAAAAGAGCTGGGGGATAAGAGTTGTAGGGAAAATCTGTACACCAACAGACAGTTGTTAGTACCACCCACTTTTAAGAAAAAAAGAAAAAGGGAAAAAGTCTTCTAAATTAGATAAAGTAGCATGCTAGATTCTGTGCTACCTCGTGTAACATTAGCAGAAAGAAGGAAAAAGAAAACGGAAAAAACAGTCTTTCTAAATTAGACAAGTAGGTAGCAGGCTAGATTCTGTGCTACCTCGTGTTACCTTAGTAACTCTTATAGGCTCTTTTCTCTCCCTCCCTCCCTCCCCCCCCTCTCTCTCTCTCTCGCTCCCCCTCTTCCCGTGTTCAAGGCTTCAAACGAACCCACTGGTAGCGACCCTCCAAAGGCAAATCCTTCACAATATCAAAATTGTACCTACACAAAAATGATAATAATTTTGTTAGTTAGTTAGGGTTCGGTTCCATTATCCTAAGCTAAAATGCGCCATCTCAGTGACGCTCCTAATCCTGCGCGCACACACACTCACACATCATTGCAACTTACTTCTCTGAGAATCTTTTCTGCTCCTTCTTCTCTTCTTCAGCGAAAAAATCGTCGATCTCCTTCTGAGTCGGAAACTCTCTTTCCGTTGAGTCTTTCTTCTTCTCCGGCGAAGCTGTGTCCACGTCTTTGTCTTCCATGGGTTCGCAAAAGAAGCTCGAAGGCGTTGTCTCTCTGCTGCCACTGACAAGTGCAAAGAGCGACCGTTGCGGATTTTTATATACAAGAATGAATAGTACAGTAGAGAAATGAAAATCTAATAAATGAAAGAGAGGTGTAAATTTTGATTAATTAATTAGAAACCTGAATTTGTTGTTGTTGATGCATGTTGAGCCTTCCGTTTCGAAACTCTTGGACTGAAATTAAATCGAATAAATAAAAACATTCAAAATGCAATCCAATAACTATGAGTAAATGTGCGTTATGTCGAATTCATTCAAACAAATATAAACGGAAATTAGTAAAGAGTGAAAGAACTTGATTCTACAACATATTCAAAGTAAGCAAACAGAAATGAAAACAAGTGCAGCTAAGGCTAGAACCTAACAAGAAGTCCGCGTTTGTTTACTGATAAACCGAAGGAAAACCCATGCAAACCGCAGTACACTAGGTTAACACTTTCTTAACTAGAAAGGTTAAAATAACTAAAAGTAAGCAAGCAATTTCGCTCAAAAAGATTTTAAGTTGGAGAATTCACCTGCAGATCCGCTAGCGTGCTCTCCTGCACCAGGTCGCAGGAGTCATTGCTGGAGCAGCGGGAACCAGCTAGGAGACCCCCGGAAAAGATGTCGCCGGGGAGAAATGCGGCGATTGTAGATCGACTGTGGCCGTGAAGCACACTTTCCATTGATGGTGAGCTCAAATGCAATTCAATTCTCAACTTCTTAGACAAGTTTGCTCCAGAAGATTCCGTTTCTTCTACAACTCGCTTCCCATTCGTCTTCGGTGACGACTCCATATTTTGCTCTCTCTCACAGGAACTTCTTTTCTTTTAGTTCTTTTTATTTTCAAAAGCTTACTTCCGTTTTTTGGTTAGGCGAGCGAGAGAGAGAGAGAGAGAGAGGGAGAAAGAGAGGGAGCTAAATTTGGAGGGGTGAACGACCTAGAGCCGTTAATTTTATCGACGGTTGAGATTTTTCTACATGATTCTTTTTTTATTGACCGTTATGCTCTTGTCTTGCTTATTTTACCGTTTTACCCTTACCTTCTCAAGTGATATCTCTACACATGTTTATTACTTCCTTCTCACGCCAATGTTTTTTTTTTCAAAAATTATACACAAACATTTTAAAGTCATAATAATAATAATAATAATGATAATAATAATAATAATGAGATAATAAATTTAAAAGTGTTTAATTATTAAGATTTTTAATTTAGTATCAAACTTTTAAAAAAATTCAATTTAATAACTAAGTTTTCAAATTTAGTATAAACAATATTAAGGCGTTCTGTTTGTTGATATGTTTTGTAAATGAACTTTTTCTAAAATTCTAACGGACACATTATATCAGTAAAAATAACATTTTAACTTGATTTATATAAAATTTACAAGGTTAATTATTAAATTGAAAAGTTTAATAATAAATTTAAATTTTTTGGCTAAAAAATTACAGGTTCAAATAACGAAAACAATTTCTTTGAAAAAATACAAATGAAATGTTGCATAAAGTTGATATCCCTCCGTCGTATGCTCGCAAAACAGAGAGTTTTGTGTATTGAAGTTTGTTGATTTTTTTAAATAATAAATTAATTTTAAATATATTATCTTTTATAATAATTTATTATTCGCGTATTAATTTAAGAAAAATGATGGATTTTAAGGATGTTTACATACTTTATTTTATTTTTAGATTATTATGAGTATAATTAAAATTATATATATATAATTATAATTATGTGTCTATATATATAGATATAGAGACAAATAACTAGGGTGACAACTACAGAAGAACAGAAGCGTTGAAGGAATGAAACATGAGTAAACAGGCAGCCGCAAATCGTTTCCCACATGATGACCTCGACAAGCACCTAACTTCATGTTTTATGGTACGTCAGAAAATAAAGATCAGCACCTAACGTTCAACTTTAGGAATGTGTAATAACAACTTGTGATCACATATAATAAATGTAAGGTAGATAGAAGTAAATTCGAAAGGATTCTATCTGAATCGACTCTTATCCAATACACAAAAAGGAGCGATCATGTCATGAACGGTCCAGATAAACCAAATTGGATCATTGGGTGCTGAATCCAAATTTGCAAAACCATGATTAAATTTTGGTTAATTTGAGATTAATTGGATGATGGTGTGTGAAATGCTAACTTAGTCTCTGTTAAGCTCCTTATAATCAGGGACGTAGCTACATGAGGCCGGTGCCTCTAAAATTTTTAAAAAATAAATATTATATATATATATATACACATGTACAAGGATGAAGTTATTTAAGGGGTTAGTAGTATATTGAGCCCTTCAAAATTTAAAAAAATTAAATATTTAGACCCTCTTATTATAAATTTTTAGCTCCGTCACTGCTTATAACCATGACGGTTGTCGTTTCTATGAAGTAATTAGCTGAATTTGGTTAGGGACAGAATCAGAAGATCAGTGTTGGACCATCTGGACCAGATAGAAATCACTGGTCCTGTTTTATATACATGTACAGGTACATGTAATCTATCTCCAGGATCAAGCCATTGATATATATATATATACACCTGTAACATCACATCTCAGTTCCAATTCAACTTCCAAATCCGAGGAAAGAGATGTATACCAAACAGAAAACCAATAGAAAAGATGCAGTTAGTTGCATTGCTTACCATTTCAACATTTGATAATAAGCATTAGATTGCGTTTGAATAAAAGAGATTAAAGGGTCTGTCTTTGAGCCTTTGTCAAGTTCTTGAAACGTAATCACTTTTATTATATTATAGACCAGTAGGACTACTCCATTAACAAGAAATGGTTGATTGGAGGTTGGATGGTTTCTTGTCTCAACTTTTAAGTTATGAAGATTATGTTGCAAGAAAAGCTGTGTAGGGCAGGCATGCAACTTTTGAGAAGCTTTGGTTGATTTCAAAGACAGCTGGGTTGATAGAAGTGAATCTTTTCAATTTCCAACCTCCGTATGATTTGGATGTGGAGATAATCATATATTAATCCACAATTCCTTTGTAATTGACACAGTATAACATGAAATTTATGATTCAATGTTGGGACAATTTGGATAAAGAGCTGGATCGTTTCATTTCAGGAATCAATATAGGTTTGGTTTTGAGCAAACTGGGATGAGAATGGCAACTTGCATGGGCAGGAATCAGATCTTAATAATGAGAGCTAATTGATTACTGTAGTCTCTATGATTGGTTAGGTTTGACAAGAACAGGCCAACTCACTTGGCAATGAAATGATGTACGAAATGCAAAAGGGACAGGGCAACCCCATGGTTTACTTTGGAACATGCTTGCTTTTTACCTCTAATGATGGACACGTGTTTGCATGATCAGAGAAGATAGGAGAAAGGTCTAAGTGGAAAAAGTGAGTTAAAAGATGCTTTTGTTTCGTGAAAAAGATGAAACTTGGACCACGAAATGAGGAAAAGGAACTTGAAATGTACCTTCTTCTTTGACAAAGCCAAACAGGTTGGTCCTCTTTTATTTTTCAACTTTTCTTCTTCGTCTTTACACTGAATGACTGTACATAAATAGTAATTTCGAGCGAGACTTTGCGGCCTGCATGTACCAATCCTTGAAAAGAGGAAGAACAATCCAGGAAACCCTTTTGTTTTGAAGCAGAAAATTTTTGTTTGGGAACGTACGAGGGTCGGTGGGTAGCCTCCAAAGATGATAATCATCTACTCCATTAAGACTGTAGTAGGTTGAATTGTTGCAGAATGCTGACATATTTTCGTTGTCTGATCTCTGGGCACATACAAATAAAGTATCACTCAGTGTCATAGACAGATATAAAGTAGAAGCTATTTGCTTTACATGTTCACAAGAAGATAAAAGATACATATGGATGGGCTAACGAAGAGGAAAAAAAAAAAAAAAAACAGTGCCTTTGTTTCAAGTTGCTGCCTTTCTAATCAGTTCAATTAGATTTCCATCAGTCAAGAATTTACTAAAATACTGAATCATGTTCAGAAAAAACATCCAACTCATACTCTTTTAATCAATCCCCACAAGTTCTTATTCAACCAAGTCCTACACTCATCTGCCAACTTACGAATCAATTTTGAAGTGAGGTATTTATCTACTTTTCCCTGGTACTTGTTAATATCGAGGAAAGCAAGCTCCTAACTAGCTATCAGGAGCATTAATTTCTGGTTTTAATCTTCAATCTACATGCGATGTTGTCCCAAGTAGAACTGTATAATCTGACCTCTAATAATGAACTATCATGGTCCTAAAGTACATGTGCACTTAAGGAAGCTTTTCTGAGAAATTGTAGAGGACCAATGATGGGTATGGCAGAGACCTCGTTAGGTGTGTCCGGCTCATATCACCTCTGAGGCCAAGAAAACTAGCCGGTGTTGCCATCAAAACTACATATTTAATACTTCTGCTTCAAACGATACGTTGGTTCTAATAAAACTACGACTCTATGCATTATGTAAAAATGGGGTGTACGGTAAGAGATGGGTTGGATGCCTGCCTGAAAGCTCTAAATCAAGCTGTGGTCAGAAACTCTGATCCGTTGCATTCTGAGAGCAAAAGGGTATGCAGATATATTACAATTGGGTCATAATTGCGCTTACAGGGATACTGTAAGATATACTGACACATGAAGAATGGCAAATTGATGAGCTCAATGAATGCTTCACAAATACACACACATATATAAAGGCTGTCCAACCATTTCCAATGGCCGAAACGAAGATGGCGGGTTAACCGTAAGTCACCATTACTGACTATGGACAAAGATGTGAGGCCAAGAAAAGAAGTACACTTGGTTTTGATGTATATTTAGCATGCCAATACGCATAATAGCAGTCGGGTTCAATTTTAAAATTATTAATTTAGTAATTCTAAATAAAAAGTGTGTTCTTCGTTAAAGTGAGATAATTTTATCTGAAAAATAATGTCCGGTTTATTTTTAAAGTTAACATTTTCATTGGTTTAATAGGAAAATTTGATCTTTGATCGGAGTATTTACCGACGGATCCAGTGACTAATCCCTTCACTGAGGAAGGTATCTCACAGGGTGGGACAATTGGCTCAAGAACTTAAGGCTGCTCTATACCCAAAGTCAAGGATTGAACCCCTGACTTTTGGTTAAAAATGGATGGGTCCCTTGCCATTCACTTTATGCTACAAACAATTATGAATAAAAATTAACTAATCCTATCAGAATAAGTAGGAACCGATCTATTTTTCATTAAGTTTGTGTTTATAATTATTATAAATAAAGATCAATCGGTTAAATAATAAATTGATCGATTTTCGCAGAACTAATTAAAAGTAGCATTAATCCGTAACTCTTCATGTGTTGTGAAGTAGGGAGTGCCTTATATAAGCACTCCACCGCTTGAAGACAGCTGCCTTACAGTTGTCTTTTTTCTTCTCTTCAACAAATGCTGTAGGCGACTTTCATGTTAGTAGGCGTCTACTATGGTAGGCGCCGTTGTTGGCACCTACCGTGCCCACCACCAAATTGGAATGATGGAGTCCCTCCATGTGAGAGGGATCCATATTCAACAGGTGAGACAGTTGGCTCAAAGATTTAAGACTGCTCCATATCTAAAATCAAAAATCGAACTCCTGACTTTTAGTTAAGGATAGATGAGTCCCTTGTCATTCACTTTATGTTACAAACAATTATGAATAAAAATTAACTAATTTTATCATAATAAATAAGAACTGATCTATTTTTTATTAAGTTTGTGTTTATAATTATTATAAATAAAGATCAATCGGTTAAATAATAAATTGATCGAGCCGAACTAATTAAAAGCAGCATTAATCCGTAACTCTTTGTTGATCACCACCACAACAACCTTCGCTTAAATGACACCAGGAATATCAGACCTATCCAAAGTAGGAAGCATATCAATAATCTCTTTATCGACCTCAATCTGGCGGCCTTTGATCGTGGCACATTGGGAACAAAGTTCATGCGACGGCTAGCACTTTTCCTCTTCCGCTTGGAGCTTGAGCGAGCTTCCTCAAACTAGACCCTTTTGGACGCGGTTCATGTGGTGAGTGAAGAATCCTGCAATCTTGTTCTGGAGGTGCTTCAATGGGATGATAGCGACTTCTTCTATCACCTTCTGGTTTGTGTGTAAATCTGTAGTCATGCAGGAGCAGTAGCGTTCTATTACTTAGCGTGATGATTTCTTCATTGTCTTCACTACAAGACCAAACAACACAGGAAGCAAAATAATATAACGACCAATTACTCTGTTGGTGAAGTGAAGCATGCCATATCAAAGGGAAAATATTCAGCAGGTGAGGGATAGACAGTGACGGGTGTTAAGGTGAGGGATACACAGTACCGTTGTTCATAAGGTTAGAACGGTCCCTCTATAGCTCCAATCCAGTTATTGTCATAATTTCTACTCCCTTTTATTCAAAATAAGTGTCGTTTTAGAGAAATGCACACTTATTAAGAAAGTCAGTGAAATGTTTGATATACCCTTATTAATTGCAAGTTGAATTACCTTGAAAATGTAATCTGTATAATTAGGATGTGAGAGAAATTAAAGGATAATTTTGAAAATAAAATTACAAACATGCATGAAAAATCGTGAACGATACTTATTTTGAATAATTAAAATCTCTCTAAAACGATACTTATTTTAAATAGGAGGGAGTACTAAATTACTTAAATACTTGTAATGGTAATCATTAATCATAATTTATAATCATTCCACTGATTGTTTAGATCTAAATGCTTAATTATATTAGCAACGAACAAAGTAATAATAACAGCTTGTTGTCCATTTTGGGTCTTAAGAAGAAAGTGCTCGACTTTTGTGAATCAGATCCAACTGTTGGGCTGGGTTGGGAATAAAGAAAACCAGCCTAAATAGGATCATTTAGCTTTATGTCATAAGCCCAATGGACTTGTAATGAGTGGGAGAGAATACGGTATGGTACGCTAACTAACTTCTTGGGTTTGGTTATAGTTTTAAGCCCAATTACGTGTCACATTAAAATAAATATACGTGACAAGAGTTATTTACACCGTATCTTAAAAGTTCTAACATGCATAATCATGTAAGTAAAACGGATTAGAGGTTGAATAAAATTAAATACTTTAAAATATAATTGAAAAAGATTGTCTTAATTTATAAAATAATTTAAAATTTAATTAAAAAATAAGATTATTAAGTAAAAATTAGCTATTTACTTTGATTATTAATTTCCTAAAATCGGCTATTAATTAATAAATTGATTAATTTTTAATATTAAGAATAATTAGAATAAATCTAATCAGAAAGTTAAAAACTGAAAAACTAACCGATTCAATTGTAAAAAAGTTAAAATTAAAAAGTTAATTTAAAATTTTATTGAAAATCTATGGTTGATCTAGTGCGCCTGCTTGAAAGTGACTGCGCACATTCTTCTTCTTCCCATTGCTTACCTCCAAAAACTCCTTTTTAAGTTCCATTTGCTTTTGAATAGCTTCAGCTATCTCTTATTACACAAGGTAAACTTTTCTTATCCAATCATGGTTGATGTGAGTGGTTCAGCACTCTCATCCCTTAATTAGAGGTCTCAAATTTGAGTCCTGAGAATGGAGAAATTTGTTTGGCCAGTACTTTACCTCTTACGGGCTAACCCGATACTAACGGAGATTAGTCAGGATGTGGATGACTTAAAGATACCTTCCTATAGTTGAGACCCTCCTAAGATACCTTGTGGGCCAACCTTCAGAGGTCTCAAGTTCGAGTCCTAGAAATGGAGAAATCTGTTTGACAAGCACTTTAACCCTTACAGACTGACCCGGTGCGAGCAAGAATTAGTCTGAGTATGGATAGCTTAAATACGCTTTTCTATAATTGAGATCCTTCTAAAATACCTCATGGAATAACAAAAAAGAAAAGAAAAAGGTATTTTCAAATTGAGATGTCGATTCATCTTCCGCTTCCTTCATCTTTCTGAATTGAGGCTTGGCCCGCTCGAGTCGTTCTGGGGAGCACCTCAGTATACTGAATCGGCTAAATTTTTTTAATTATTATTACTAATAAAATAATTCATTTAAGCCATAACAAAGATTTAAGTTTGATTAAAATTTTTAATTTGATCAAAAGTTGCAGAACAAGGCCGAGCTTGAGGAGATTGCTCTTGCTGAAGCGGATGTAGCTAGGTTAAAGCAAAAAGTTGCAGAACTCCATCATCAACTTAATCAACAGCAACAGCACCACTATGGTTCCCTTTCTGATGCATGTCACCGATGCCAACTTGTCCAAAATCATAATCCTCAACAGTGAGTGGACAACATATTGTCTTCATGTGCATTTTCCACGTGCATCTGCATATGTATATGCCTCTCTCTATTTGTATATATCCATCAGTTTGTTTGTTGGTGTTAAGGCATATGTTCTTGTAATTTACATATTTTACCCTGAGTCTAGTCCTCTTACTATTTATATTCTGATTTTACCTTGAGATGGTTATGTTTTTTATTTTTTAATTTTTTGCCAAGACCATTTCTTAATAATTATCTGGAAAGTTGGGTTTTGGTCTCTTTTCATCAACCAAGTTGACTGCACTACAAGCGTTAATGGGTGACATTGTTATGGACAAAGCTAGCTAGTAATCATCTTTTTTTTTTTTTGGAAGAAAAATGAGGGCAAAGCCTTAGAGAAAAGCTAAATAGGACACATTCGCAGAAAGGAGACCCCACAAATGTCCTCCATACAAATGGAAGAACAACTCAAAAGAGGCGTAGAGAAAAAATGAATCCCAAGATCTAACTGAAAAGCGTGATGGGTCAACCAATCAGCACAACGGTTACCCTTCCTATAGATGTGAACGAAGCGAACAACCCAAGTAATCATCTTTTAAGCTTTGTATGGAGCTCCTGTTTAGATAGAACCAGCACGTTGGTAGGGGAAGGAGATGATTTGGCTCTATGCAGCAATCAATAATTCCTGAAGGTGATGAATAATTCCTGAAGGTGATGCAATCATGCAATGGAACTTCTAAGATCTACAAACGAGCTCGCCTCTACTTCTAGCCCTGTTATCCATATCTAGGATTTGTATGTACAAAGGCTTTAGTCACGGTATCTATACTACCGTCTAGTTATCTCAACTTTCTTGTTACACGCGTTCTGAATATTGCTTTTAATTCTTTAATTCTGGAAGGCTTCTTTACTTTGTCTGTTTGTTAGATTTGATTTGTATCCGGGTATCTTCTTGATTCAATTGGTCGGGTTTCTCTTCTTTTTTTACTGATATTATCATTTTTTTAATATTTGTCTTCTAAACTTGAAATTTTTTATTTTTATTTTTTTTAAGTTGTTATTATTTTATTTTACCTTTTTACTTTATTTCAATTATTTGCATTACTCTTTTATTGTCACATCTATATGTAGGTCTACTGAAAATAATTTCTCTGATATGTAAGAGTAAGATTGTGTACTATTAGACCTCTTTAAATTCTGCTTAATTGCAAAATTTTGAACTGAATGTATCGATGACTAAATTTAAATTAATGATCAAGCTAAATCAGGCTTTTGATAATTTGAAATTCAACTCATATCATTTTTTCAGGATTGTTGTGGAGCCATACGTAGTAGAGAATCTCACATTGCAATCCGCAATCAATTCACAAGAAATATGCGGTAGTAGCAGCGGTACACATGGCTGCCATTGCAAACGCAGGGTACAGAGACACAGTTGAGCAGCCGACTGTACCGGAGAAAAGGGGTTGAGCACGTGATTCTGTTAGGGTGTTGATAAGATTTAATGAAATAAGGCAGAAATTAGTTAACTGAAAAAAAAAGAAAAGAACTGATGTTAAAACGGAAAGTTTATGAACCTTATGATCTAATGATGTTGTCTTTTCTGAACAGCGTAGCTGTGGTTGTAATAAGAGGTCCATAATCTGTTTTAAAATTTAAAATTTTAAGAAAAGTTTGAATTATTTTTCATTTCTAATTTAGTGTAATTTTAATCATGATATTATCAAGAACGAGTTTTGGGTCGATCGATAAAATTGTTCTTTTTTAATTAAGAGATCACGTATTTAAATTACGACCTTCAAGAGGTATGGCTCGATGGTTGAGAGCGGAGCTTGACTTTGGTTAGGTCCCAGGTTCGATTCCATATTAGCCCCTCTTGTAAGAGCCTGGGGCAGCTGGGGTTTTACATATAGATGGAGAATTAGTTGGACCCTCAATGATGAGGTGCCCCTGTTTAGCCCGCTTGTGTGGTGGTGCGCTAGTTGAGCCCTCAGAGAGGTGTGCCTGCTTGGCCCTCCTACAAGGTTTCCTCGAATCCAAAAAAAATGTTTAAATTACGAAAACAATTTCTTTATAAAAATTTAAAAGAAAGGCAATAATGGAGTAACCATAAAATTATTCATTTATAATTAAAAGATCACATATTCGAGCCATTAAAACAATCTTTTTGTGAAAATACAAAAGAAAAATTGAGGTTTGTGAATTTAACTTAACACATCATTATCTATAGTAAATCTAATAATGAGTCAAATTCAATGATAAAAATTTAGAAAAAATCTATATTTAAAAATATCTTAAATATCGGTCAAGTTATAATCAATAATTAATAATTTTTATTTCATATAGTTATTAGGAAAGAGAGTAGAAGATACAAAATTATCTTTTGTTTATATTTTTAAATATTTATTATAATAAAAGGTTATTATTCTTTGAATGCCAATTGAAACACTCTAACTTAATTAATGTTCAAAACAAATATTTCATCAAGTAAAGCTTATTATAATTATATATTTTCATATTTAAAAATATGAAAGTGAAGGACGTTGCTCTGTCAATTCTGTTCAAGAGCAAGCCCATTTAGTAGGTTAAAGTGATATAGTATTTGAGATGAAATGATATGTTTTAAAAACCGAACCAAAGTTAAAACAATAAGACAGTAAATTTAAAGTTTAAGGTTTAAAAGTGGGGATGACAATTTTTGGTATATAGGCTAGACACAGATTCAAAATAACTCAAGATTAAATTATTATAAGTAAAATAATATCATTTTATTTAGAATAGTTAATTCTCAATTAGGCTTATATTTAAACAGCTCAATTAAAAAATTAAATTATTTTGTATTTTTAATTTTAAAAAATTATTTAAAATATTAGCTGAGAGTAACCGTAAGCTAACCTATTGAGTCCAGATCTCCTGTCCAATATTATGGTATTTTATTGTATTCAATGAATCTCAACTGTTTATTTATGTGGGTCTTATATAGATCTCGTATAGATCTTGTGTGAATTCCACAAAATAAATAATTGAGATTTTACAAAATAAAATAAGACAAGATAATATTGGGAAGAAGATCCTTTTTTAAGCCGTTGCCATTCCTATTTAAAAACCACAGAATCGCTTGTAATTCGTACTCGTATATTTGAAAAGCACAGAAATTGCAGCTGTCTTGCTGCGTTCTCCACCACAAGAACAGCTGTCATCTTCTCCGAATCTTAGTAACCATGTCCAACTCCGAAATTTTGTTTGATTTCTCTCCAAATTTTCAAATATACAAAGATGGTCGTATAAACAGATCAACAGCAATTCAACGAGTGCCTCCATCTCTACACCCCAAAGACAGCGTCGGATCTAAAGATGTTGTCTGTTCACCAGAGTCCAATCTATGTTCAAGACTTTACCTCCCAAAACACATCATCCCCGGCCGTAAACTTCCTCTCCTAGTTTACTTTCATGGCGGTGTGTTTTGCTTTGGAAGTCCCGCCTTTTCTTTCCAACACGACTACCAGAAAACCATGGTTCAGGCAGCTAACGTTGTTATGGTTTCGGTGGATTACAGGTTAGCCCCAGAACATCCTCTTCCTGCAGCTTACAATGATGGTTGGGATGCCCTCAAATGGGTTGCTTCTCATGCTGATGGAAATGGCCCTGAGGAGTGGCTCAACTCTCACGCTGATCTCGACAATGTGTTTTTCGCCGGGGACAGTGCCGGCGGTAACTTGGCATACAACATGTGCAGGCGATATAGTCGGGAAAAACTGGTTGGAATCAACCTGAAAGGGATTGCTCTCATGGATTCATATTTCTGGAGGAAAGATGTTAAAGTTGGAGATTCCTGCAAGGATATGAAAACAAAGGAAATGATGGATAAGTTATGGCCTTTCTTGTTTCCTACAACGAGTGGTTTAGATGACCCTTTCATCAATCCTGAAGCTGATCCAAACTTGGCTAGTCTTGGTTGCTCCAGGATGATTATTTTTGTTGCTCAAGAGGACCGGTACTTGTTGGCAGACAGAGGAAGGTCATTCTATGAGGCGTTAAAGAAGAGTGGCTATGGAGGAAAAGTGGAAATTATGGAGTCTGAAGGTGAAGATCACTGTTTCCATGTGCGCAATTGCGAGTCTCAGAGAGCTAAGGCCTTGTTTGAAAAGTTTTCTTCTTTCTTGAATCATCAAGATTCCACCTGAATTTGACTTATGCTTGTTGTTGGAATTGGAGGAATAAATTTTTACTAAATTTTATCGAAATAATAATTATATATACCTGTAATTTTAATATATATATATATTGTAATTTATAAAATATTGAAACGTTGTTAGAAGATATGTTAAAGTGTATGCTTACCTTTCTTAATTCATAGACAAACCCACTAATAATTAAGTAAAATGTGATAAATTAATTGAAAGTTTTAATAGTATATAGTTAAATTAATTGGAAGTTTTAATAATACATAGTTAAACGTCTTGTATCGATTCTGTGTTTTTCTATTTTATAATGATTAAAATAAATTAGGTTGATTAGTTCAATCATAAAAATTTTGAATTTTTTAATTTTTTATTCAGCTTTTAATTTTTTAATTTAATTCATTTTAATAAAAACTGATTAATTTTCGTAAATTAATAAGTTCTTATAAATTAAAATAAATAAAATAATTTTTATTTAATAATTAATTTTAATTAAATTTTAAATTATTTCATTGATAAATATAATTTTTTTGATCATATTTTAAATTCTTAATTTTATTTAATCTTTAAATAAACTAATCCTGATCGAATTTTTTATTTTTTAATTTTTCCAGCTTAACTTTTAGTCTAAATTTTAAAATATTAGTATTTTCTATTAATTTAGTGGATCTGTCAACCTTTATCGTGAATTGCGAAAAGACTCTACTTTAATATCGTGATTCTCATTTGGAATTGAGTGATGATATTTGTAAAAATAATTCACGTTATGAGTGATGACAATTACATCAAAACTAAACAATTGGTGAGAACATGTTTCCACCGTTGCAATTTACCAGAACCACGCTCTGTGGGCACCACTAACATGCAACGAAGCTTTAATGATAAAATATAAGATATGAAATCCCTAATCGTATCTTCAACTTTTTATTTTATAATCAAAGTATGTGATTCAGAAAGCTCGCACGTTTAAGAGCTTCATTACATTAAAAATGACGATTTGTGTGTCTATTTTCTGAGTTCAAATTTTCTGTTTAATATTATAGTGTCTTATTGTGTCCAATAAATCTCAATTATTTATTTATGTGAATTCTATGTAAGTTCTGCGTAAATCTTGTATGAATCTCATAAAATAAATGATTTAGATTTCATGAGACAGAATGAGACAGATTAATATTAGACAGAAGATCTTGGTTCCTATTTTCTATGCAAAAAGATGTAGTGACGATAAAATGATTGCACCAGATTGTCTTGTTAGTCAAGAATAGATCAGAAGCTAATTCACTGTTAGAATTCCTTAAGGCTCCGTTTGGTTGGCGGGAAAGTAAAGTGAATTTGAAATATGATTCATTGGAAAATAAATCTATGGAAAGTAATGATATTCACATGTTTGGATACTTATAAAAATTCTAATAGAAAAGTTGGGTAGATTCTTATTATAGTGTTTGGTATGTAACAGTATTTTATACAATGTAATTTAATTTTAACTTATGTTTCCAATTATA
>JANITW010000235.1:69229424-69240804 GCA_027564335.1 Erythroxylum williamsii
GCATGTGCAAAACAATCATCAGTTATAGAGGCTATATGATGTATGTTCATGCCGAGTTATAATTCAATACTCCTAACCTGTCCCAATTTACTAAAATACCCTTCCCATCGGTGATGGGATGTTACATATTGTGTTCCTTATCATGAATTCATTCAAATATCAAAGCCCTCATTAATACCATTTGTATTCATAATTTGGACCATAATTAATCAATGTGAAACCAATTACATAACTTTATTGACCACCACAGATTTTGGGTTTAACATACATACGGGTCAACTTTTCATAATTAATCTGATAAGGAAATTGTCAAAATCAAGCAATACTTTCTTCTGGAAAGTTGTTTTAAAATGTTTTAAGTTTTTAATGATACCAAGATCATTCACTTTGGTTCATTATTCTATGAGTGATGCTCAAAATACCACAGATTGTGTGTATTTGAAATTTTGGCTAATGCATGATCATGCATTCAAGTTATACACCTCATATCTCTCAATTCCAGTATCCAAAAATTACAAAATTTATACCAATTTAAAGATAAGATAACAAGCTATAACTTTTGTGAAGACATCTTTGTTTGATTCTACCTATTTCGATATAGTTTATTCAATAACAACAGGAACCGATTTTTGTCCCTAGTAATGCTACTGCCTAAGCCAAGACTTACTTTCAAGCTCAATTTCAAGAACCTTAAGGATAGAATTAAAATTTAATTTCTTCTTAACATTTGTATCCAAATGTCTCTAATACAATTTAAATCAAGAATCATTTCATTTAAAAATCTATATATCAAAATATAGCCAAACTACCAAAGCATGTTCAGTAAAAACATTCCAGTTATCAAATTCCAACACACCTCAACATTTTCATCCTAACACCCCCTTTCGGGATAACTTTGCATGATCATTATGACAAGAAAAATGGTGTATTTCAGTAACACTTTCTTCTAGTAAATTGTTCCACTATGTTTCCAGTTTCTATAGGATCAAAATCATACAATTTTATTCAGTATACTGAAAGTTATACTCAAAACACTTAAGATTGTTTTAAAAGCTATAACAAAACTCCTAACTTGACTTCTAGCCAGATTTTGAAATGCTTAGAGATAGAATTGACATTCGACTTCAAGGAAGTTGTAGAAATATGTGTCTAATTTATTCTGAATCAAGAATCAATTTATTTGGATTTCTACAGTTCACGATATCATCAAAATACCGAAGTCTGTTCAATGAAAATTTTCCAGTTCATAATAATCCAGCATACATCTTCACCAATATCTCATGCATTTTAGTCCAATTCACACATCATTCTCAAACCATTTAACATGCCATAAACACTAATCTTTTACTTACTTGTTCACTTATAATCCCAGTTCAAAAAATTACACCAAATCAGTACTCCAAACATACAGAATCATCACACATTCAACATAGAATTAAATGACTTTCAACTATGATGAAACAACATCATTCAGCTGGTTCTTTAGCTATTCTGAGATGGGTAAAAGCATGTATTTAGTGTGGTAATTTAGCATAGCTTCAAGCAAAACACTAGAAGGGGAAGAAAGCAGCAAGTTTCGGTGGTAAGAGATGCGAAGAGAAGAGAACGAGTTTGGTTGAAACAACATGCAGAAACTTTACACCTAAGGTGTTAGGTGTCACCATATTATTTCAACATGTGTCCTTAAGCATGTAAGTCACTTATCCCTTTCATAAGCTACCAAATGTCACCATTAAAGCTAGGTCACATGTCATTTAAGTACAAAAGCCACTTGTCCATTTATCAATGCCATTTGTCATCAACTTACCAACCTATTTGTCACACAATGATTGGTCCATTTGTCAATTCATTACTAGTCCATTTGTCACTAATTTAACTATGCCAAATGTCATCAACTTACCAACCCATTTGTCACACATTTATAGGCTAAATCATTCAAATTTTTCATGCATCAATTTATCCTACCACTTGACATTTGTCCTAGTCTAAATGTACCCCAAAATTTTGAAATTTCCTAAGATTCACCAAAATTTCCGAAACAACAAATAGCAACACCAAAACAATTTTTAACACATTTAAACCACAATTCTCAATATAATCACATTTATAAATCAATTATACTAAAAAAATGTCATGAATGCATGTACAATCATATTATTGTGCAAAAATCAATATTATCACGTATGTATATGCCATATTTTGCATATGCATGAATTGTACGTTCTAACTTCTCAGAAATTTCTCATGTTTACTATTCTTATCATAGGTAATGGGATGTTACACTTACCATACACCATCTGTTCTAGGATATAAGTTTTTTCTAACCTTTGTGGATGACCATAGCAGAATGACTTATATTTATATAAGGAAACAAAAATTAGAAACTAGAGACTTACTTAAGGGCTTCTGTGTTTATGTTGAAAGACAATTTGATCATAAAATTAACCAACTTCATAGTGATAATGGCCTAGAATTTTCAATGAGACAATATTGCAGAGAAAAGGGCATTTTACAAGAAACTACCTGTGATGAAACACCATAAAAAATGGAAGAACTGAAAGGAAACATCAACATATTCTAAATATAGCCAGAGCTTCTACCCACTAAATCCTGGTCTGAATTTATTCTCCATGTTGTTTATCTAATCAACCGGGTTCCCTCCCCTCTCTTATATCATAAATCCCCCTATTCTGTCCTTTTTGGCATTAACCTTAACCTTGCCCCTTAAAGGTATTTGGCTGCCTTTGTTTTGCTTCCGCTAACAAAGCAAACAGAGGTAAGTTTAATACCAGGGTAAGAAAATGTGTGTTTCTTGGTTTTCTACAGGTGCTAAAAGTTACAAAGTTTTTGACTTAACTGTCCAAACCTTCCTTTTATCTAGAGATGTCATTTTTTATGAGAATCATTTCCCCTTTCTTGCTTCACTAGAAGACACCTGTTCTCCCTCTCCTATTTTACCTACCCCCTCCCCTCCATCTTCTGTTGATCCACTTCCCTCACCTTTACCCGACCTATACCCTCTCCTCCTTCTCCTTCACCTTCCCCTCCTACTCTCCGTCGCTCAACAAGACCATCTCACCCCCTGCCTACCTTACAGACTATGATTGTCCTACCCAACCTCATACTTCTCCTCATCTTTTTTCATCTGTTCTCACCTATAATAATCTATCATCTCAGCACTAAGTCTACTCCAATACACTGACATCTTTTAAAGAACCTAGAACCTATAAGCAAGCAATCAAACATCAAGAATGGAGAGATGTAATGCAGGCAGAGCTAATTACCCCCAAATAAATGAGCAGTTGACTACAAATGGGTCCATAAATATAAATTCAATGTTGATGGTAGTCTTCAATGTTGCAAGAGCAGACTCGTCGTTAAAGGCTTCACTCAACAAGAGGGATTGGATTATATGGAAACCTTTTCCCCTGTTGTCAAAACCACCACCATCCGGTATTGTTGGCCCTAGTAGCTTTAAAACAATTGCACTTACACCAATTGGATATCAATAACGCATTTCTACATGGTGAACTAAATGAGGTGTGCATGAAACCACCCGAAGGTCTTAACTTACCTCATCCGGATATGGTCTGTCATCTCAAAAAGAGCATCTACGGGCTCAAACAAGCCAGCAAGTAGTGGCGCTCTAAATTGACCTCAGTTTTGATCTCCAATGGCTTCACTCAATCGATCTCCAATCACTCAATGTTCAAAAAGAGGCAGCAAAATGACTTCATCTTCCTTCTTGTGTACGTTGATGATGTCCTTTTGGCTAGCAACTCCTTTGTGCTCATCCAATAAAAAAAGCGGTTCCTCGATGACACCTTCATGATCAAGGACTTAAGACTAACCAAATATTTTTTAGGTCTTGAATTGGTCCGTTCTTCCTCTGGTATGAACCTGTGCCAACACAAATACGTCATTGATCTTCTCCAAGAAACATGTTTTCTTTAGGCAAAACTAGCACTTACTCCGATGGTCCAAAACACTAGACTTACCACTGATGGAGAACCTATAGTTGACGTCACCTTCTATAGCTGCTTAGTTGGGAAGCTCATCTACTTGACCATCACACGACCCAACATCTGCTTTACTGTCTAACAGCTTTCGCAGTTTCTCATTAAGCCCATGGTGTCGCATCTCCAGGCCGCTCATCGAGTTCTCCGTTACCTCAAAGATTCTCCGGGTCAAGGTGTTCTCTTCTGCAGTGATTCTTCCCTCCAACTTCGAGTTTTTTTGCACTCTGATTGGGGGACTTGTCTACACTCCTAAAAATCCATCACTGACTATTGTGTGTTTTTCGGAGCCTCGCTGATCTCCTAGAAGTCGAATAAGCAACCCATCGTCTCTAGAAGCTCTTACGAAGCTGAGTATCATGCACTCGCAACCACCTCTTGTGAATTGTAGTGGCCATCATATCTCCTCTCCGATTTGGACGTTGACCATCCATAACCCACCTACCTGTACTGTGATAATAAGTTAGTGATTTACATTACCGAAAACCCTATTTTTCAAGAAAGAACAAAATACATAGAAATATTTTGTCACCTGGTTTATGAACGAGTTCAA
Organism: Erythroxylum williamsii; assembly: GCA_027564335.1. NCBI lineage: Eukaryota > Viridiplantae > Streptophyta > Magnoliopsida > Malpighiales > Erythroxylaceae > Erythroxylum > Erythroxylum williamsii. The sequence continues at coordinate 69,233,994 of JANITW010000235.1, forward strand.
TCTGACTTTCTTCATCTCCTTCCCATCGCCTCCTGTGGCTAACTTGTCGACATCTTCACGAAGGCTCTCCCTCACTCGTCTTTTGACATCCTTAAACTCAAGCTGGCCGTTCTCCACGATGTCTACTTCCCAGCTTGCAGCAGCATATCAAGCCCTCAAGAAAGCTTCGACAATGATGAACCCTAGGTTTCTCAAAACGATGTGTTTTCTGTGTTTGGAAGACTAGGTTTACCCCTTCTCTACTTCACTCTTGGACTTGGATCAATGAGATCTTGGGCTCATCAACCCTTTAAGAGACAACTTGCCCTTTTTGATTGTGTCCATGACTTTTTTTTCCTTTTATTTATTTCCTTAATTACCCTAATAGAAAGTTGTTGCTTTATTCCTACATAGCTGTAGTTTGTTACAATCTATTTCAAGTCTATGTATGAGCCTATACATAGGCAACAAACCATTCAATAAAATTTTGAAATCATTTACTCTTTCTACTGTTTTTCTGTCATCCATCCTGTTCCTGTAGTTGATCTAAAGATAGCTAGTCTTAGTTACTTCAAGGTGATTATTTTTGGGTTGGAGCACTTTGTTCTCGTTAAGGTGTTCTAATCTTATGCTACTTAATCTAGTCCACATATTTATGTGGACCTTACATAAAAATATGGATGAAATTTAGTAAAACAAGATAGAAACTGATTAACTACTAAAATAAAGTATCTATCCCTTATTTTTGTTGCTTAGGACAGGTTAAGGACTGGTTATGGAGGAAATGCAGAGATTTTGGAGTATGACGATCATTGTTTCCACATGATTGATTATGACTATGAGAATCTGATCCCCTCATGCTATGCTTGAAAATCTTCTTTCATTATTAAATCATCAGGAAAGTTGGCAGATGGTTTCAGATTGTTAATTTCAAAGTATATTCCAACAATAGTGGCTAAGGTCTGTGTTATTATTAGTTGTCTCATCATGGACCTTAGTGTGCACAGAGTCAATTATTGGAAGTTTAATTGATGATTTAAAAACCTTTTTTTAATTTTAATTTTAATTTTAATTTTCTATTTTGATTAATTTTAATAAATTATATTGTTAAAAACTAATAAGTTTATTAATTAATCAGTTAGTTTTTGTAAATAATAATTTTTTATAAATCAATTAATTTTCATTTTAACAATATCTTTTTTCAATTAAACTTTAAATTTTTTGATAGTTGAGAACAATCTTTTTCAATTATATTTCAAATTCTTTAATTTTATTTATAACAGTCTAATACCTTTTAAACCTCTTGTCTTATCGGTTTAACTTTAAGTTATATTTTTAAAACATCGGATTTAATTAATCGGTGACTTAAGTAAAATTGCATTTTAATTTCACTAGAGTTTGCCTTCATGATATAAATAGATAGATTTATAAGGGCATTTGAGCCTTTTTTTCACCTTATATATATTAAATCTTAAATTTTAATGTTTGTATCAAAATTTAATTTAAGTATTAATATTTAGAAGAGTTGACAAAGAATTATAATATCTTAAAATTTTTTGAACAAAAATTTTTTATTGAGAAAAATTTAAAACTTCTTAAAAATAAATTATTAAAATTGTTAATACAAGAAATTGAAGGTTTAAGATGTAATATATAGAAGCACATAAATTATTAATACTTGCCACTGTTGCCAGGTCTAATCCTTCTCTAGATTATCGCTAAACTTCGAATTTGACACGTTGATCGCTAACGCTATGTGCATCTAAAAACTCTTCGGTAACGAGAAGTAATTGGAAAGATTATTGGTCACTTTCGCTAACGACTGCGTCGTGTTGGTGATTGTTGAAATGGCATAGGAAAGTCGACGATACCACCTTTAGGGTGCCATAGACTCCTTATAGAGGATATATCGGGGATCTATTTTCTCCGACTCATTTACCTTCGTTATTTCCTTTTCCCTTTATGCAAAAAAAAAGTCAACGGTAGATTGGTTGGAGAGCTGCTAGAGTGGCCACTCGATGGTCAGAAGTACATAATGGCGACTTATCAACTGCATCTGATAAAACAATGTCATTATCTGTCTTCCCATTGGCCCCAGTCGGGCCACCCCTGGCCCTTAACTTAGTCAACCCGGGCTAAAGTTGGATCGACAAATAAAACCATATTTGTCATCCTTAGTTAACAGTTACGTAAATTGTAGCAATTGTCATCTATTCTCTTTGTAATGTCTTTTTAAAGGTAATAAACGAATTATGTCTTATTAATAAATTATTAGAAAATTGGAAGCCTAACATGTTCTTAAATTTAAGTCAAATAAAATTTCCATAGGTACTCTTGATAAACAATGGTAGAAAACTATGGTACAGAACTAAAGGTAGTAAAAGATGAAAGAAAAATTACAATGTGACATCTATATGTCTTAATAAGAAAAACAGTAATGAGATAGGTAGTTGAGTCTTAATCTTCAGAGAAGAAGAAAGTATTGTGATATGATACATATAGGGGAGTCATCTCAATGACCAAGAGGTGATAGAACTTCATAAAAGAAGCTTATTAAAGGATGATAAATAAAAATATAAATTTTTGTAAGTATCGTGTGTTTCGTAAAAAAGTCTAGGGTAATATTTTCGAGTGCAATGTTTGGAGAGCAACATATATTGGGACAAACATATGGAAAAGACATGCCAAGGTCAACAATAAGCAATTATAGTATAAAGGTGATATTAGTACAATTTGGAATAGATACTATATAAATTCTATTTTAGGAGATAAGATAATGTGAAAAAAAAGTAACAACATGGTATAGGTCAAAAGTTTGCAAAAGGAAAGAAGAGGTTGGATTAGGATTCATCCCTATTGTCACTTTTAATAGATCAACATTGATAAAAAAAATCTATGGAATATCTTATTGGAAAAGAAATCTCTATATATCTGACAGTTCCATAGCTATATCCTGAAAGGATCTAACCTTTAGTTTATTCCTATAAAACCTTCCTTCCCTTGGCCCTTGATTCAACTTTTGAAGCTAAGATCTTTTTTAGAACCTCTGGTATTTTGTAAAGTTGGAAATGATGAAAGGCCTATTTATGGTTTGATAATTGGATAGGTAAAGGCCCCCTAATTGGATCTCCTCAAGCTCTTCAATTTTGGAATGGATTTTCTATCAGCTCGAAATTTAATTCCATCATGCTAAGGGCCCAATGGAACATTCCATCGGAATTGCAGTACCTCACACCTAACTACCAACCTAACTTAGATAGAGAGGACATATTCCAATGTTTAATTTTCCTCCAACATCTTCAACATTGCGAGATTCAGAAAGTGGCAGATGATTTCTTATCATTTGGCACAATTCACCCATGCCTAGCTACTTTATTCTTCTATGGGTTACTATTTATTATTTCCAATTCTATTTGTGTCCTCCGTGAGATAGAAGAAGAATCAAGGAATCACTTCTTTTTTCATTGTCCCTTTTCTAGTTTATATGAGAGAAGATTTAGGACTTGTGTCTTATTTCTAATGCAAGTACAACTTTCGCAGAAACTCTCTATTGGTTTATGAAGCTGAACCATACTCCTAGATACAACGAACATATTTTTGTCATCTCTTTCGCCTCCTCCATCAAGGAGAATTAGTGAGAGAGAAACATCAGACGTTTTCAGAATATTGCATGTTCTATAAATAAGGTTGTCTACTCCTTAATCGGTGGAATCAGAGAGAAACTACTACATTCTATTAAGTCATAAAGAGTTTATCCTAATCTAGCCTCATTGTGGAGAATCAATTAATTTACATAAGGGGCTAATTGTCACTTGAAAGAGCAGATCGATAAACTTTGCATGTAAGTACTTAGAAAAGAGGAGTTCTTCCCCTTTAGATGTGTAGCACACGTGCTGGCTCTGAACACTCCAATCAACATGAGAATAGTTTCGGATCTATAAGGTGGGAGGACATTTAAGAGGTGACCCTGGAAATCATCCATCGGCTGAAGCACCTCTTCCGAATTCAGAGATCGCCAGTCACCTAATCCCTAATTTGGTAGGGTTGGGTGAATGGGGTAAGACGTGATTTGCGCTTAATGCATTTTTGTCAAATGTTCCGTATGCTTTTGTGTTTAAATGCTTTATCTGAAAATGCTGATGTTTGCTGAAACGTTATCGTTAATGCTCGCTAAAACGTTGTTGTTGCCTTGTATTTGCTTGTTATTCACATTCTCTTATGTGGAGATCTTTTTATTAATACAATTCCTTACTTTTTCAAAAAAAAAAAAAAAAAAGAATAGGATAGAACTATTTTTTTCCAGATTAGAAAAAGTCATTAAAAAATAGGCATATGAGAGCTATGAGGAAGGATATAAGGTTTCACAAGATAAAAAAATTGATTGCATCTAGTTAGATAATGTTTAAAAAAGTTTACTGTTTGAATGATATAACTAAAATGCTTTATTAAGAGTTATATAAAGCATAAGTATGTATCGTCCATTAAGATCATTGCAAGGTCGATTTCAGTTACGATTTAGTTATCAAAATCAAATAGTCAATGATAAGAGTCGAGCAACTTTTTTATTGAAAAAACTAAGACGTAGTCAGGGCGGCTATGTTTTATATATATTACATGATTAATTATATTATCACTAATTATTAAAGTTTTATTTTATAAAAAATGATACTTTTAATTGAATATAAAAGCTCTATTTTACTTCTTAAGTTCAGCTGTAAACTCATCATTCAGCTTTATAAATTTGCAACTATCTTCTTGTCTTCGCTGCAACAACGAACTATCATCTTCTCTAAATCTTCATAACCATGTCCAACTCAGAGATTTACTTAGATTTCTCTCCTCTTTTTCAATTATACAAAGACGGTCGTATCAACAGATCACCAGAACAAGTAGTGCCTCCTTCTTTAGACCCTAAGGAGGACGTCAGATCGAAAGATGTTGTCTACTCACCAGAAGCAAATCTATCTTCAAGACTTTACCTCCCAAAAGATGCGCTTCTTGGCCATAAACTTCCTCTCCTAGTTTCCTTTCATGGTGGTGGTTTTTGCGTTGGAAGTCCCTTCATTCCTCTCCAACACAACTACCAGAACACCGTGGCTAAGGCAGCTAATGTCATCATCGTCAACGTGCAGTATAGATTAGCTCCGGAACATCCTCTTCCTGCGGCTTACGATGATTGCTGGACTGCCCTCAAATGGGTTGCTTCTCATGCCGATGGAAATGGTCCGGAGGAGTGGCTTAACTCTTATGCTGATTTCGACAAGGTGTTTTTCGCCGGAGAAAGTGCCGGTGGTAACATTGCGTACAACATGGGCAGGCGATATAGTCTGGAAAAACTGGTTGGTATCAACCTGAAAGGGATTGCTCTCGTACATGCATATTTCTGGGGCAAAGATCCTATTGGTAAAGAACCTTGTAAGGATATGAAAACAAAGGAAAAGCTGGATAAGCTGTGGCCTTTCTTGTTTCCTACAACGAGTGGGTTAGATGACCCTTTGATCAATCCTGTAGCTGATCCAAACTTGGCTAGTCTTGGCTGTTCCAGGGTGCTTATTTTTGTTGCAGAAGAGGACGTGTTCACAGTGACAGGACGGTTGTACTATGAGGAGTTGAGGAAGAGTGGTTGGGGAGGAACAGTGGAGATTATGGAGTCTCAAGGTGAAGGTCACTGTTTCCATTTGGAGGATTACGATTCTGAGAACTCAAAGGCTATGCTTGAAAAGCTTGTTTCGTTCTTGAATCACCAAGATAGCCCCTGAATCACAGCTTATTCTTCTTCCCTTTTACCTTTTTTCTTTCCCGTTATTATGTAATGTCCTCAAATGTTTCCGTGAACTTATCAGGACCCTCGCAGGCGATCTCATAGATAATAAAAAAAAAATCACTTACAATTTGAGATTAGAGTTTTACCGTAGGTAAGAAACCTATTTAGTTCAAGTGAGGATTAATTTAAAAGTAGATGATTTAAAGGTGTCTTCTTATAGTTAGAACTCTCCTAAAACATTTAGTAAGTAACAAAAAAATCACTTATCTTTTTGTACGGAAACGGATGAATAAAATTTTAGTATAGCATTATAATAATTTTAGTGGTGATTAATATAGCATTATAAATTTTTAGTATAGCATTATAACATTTTGGCAGGACTTTGGAGCGGGGCTTGAATTTCAAATGCTCAGTCACTGTCCAGTTCGAATCAGTCTAAACTCGGACTCATTCAAACTCTTCGCGCTAACAAAACTACAATAAATAATACTAACGCCGGCTAGTTGTATTGTCTCTACTCATGTTTGCACCGGAAATGACGCCAAATGCATATTTTTTAACCTTAACGTTTACGTTAGAGAATAACTCTAACTTTAACATTTTAAAATATTTAAATTAAAATATAATATTTTCAAAAGATTAAAACATTTTCTTGAAATCAAATTATTTATATTTTTTAAATAAAAAGTAAATTCTAATTTGACATGATTAGTATTTTAAAATTAATCAAAAATAGGTTTTATATATTATATAACATTAAGCGCCTCTTTGAAAGAACTTTTGAAAGATGTATAGGTACTTTTTCACAACAAAGTCAAACAAATAAAAAAGAGTGTTTGATTGTAAAATAAAAAGTATTTTTTTAATAGATATGATTTTTTTACAGCTAAAATATAACTTTTTAAAAAGCTCAAATTTAAAGATTCTAAAAAAATGTTTTTTTACGTAAAATTTTCATATCAATTAATGAGCCTATTTTTAGTCCATTGTGTCCTTATATTTTATACATAATTTTCACAATATTTACAAACTCATCTTCCAGTTTATTATGTATTTAACTATTTACTC
>JANITW010000235.1:69248620-69263168 GCA_027564335.1 Erythroxylum williamsii
AAAATTGTATTCCGCAAGCTCTGTAAATTAATACTTTGTATTTATAGCGGGCCCAATTTGGTTATGGATTGGTATACATTAAATGGCTGTTTTAAATTATTGTTGAATGTTTGTAATGATTGGGAATGACTAGAATGGTATACAAATTAACGCGGGCTCGAGTGTCTAATGTTTTTCGCGCGTATGAATGTTTAAAAAAAATCAAAAAAATTTTTGATACTAAGTTTACTGAGTGATGTAGCATGCTACCCTCGCGGGGCACGGATTCGGATATTATCATCGATGTCGGGTTCGGGTCACACGGGAGTGGGGTACTTCACTTTAGTTATTCCTAAGGGATAAAATATGGTAAGGTAATTATCAAAGAAATAGGTTTAAACAATTGTTGAATCTAAACTCCTAAATGCTTCTAATTAAAAAAAAGGGCCTCAATACGCCTAATAAATGTAAGTTCTAAAATTATTCAACTATGCATGATAACACATAAGAAAGAATAAAATAAAGTTTATATGTTTGTAAATAATATGCATAATGCAATTTCCATTCAAATTGATATCTCAATGACTACTAAAACTTTGACTTATAAAGGCAAGTTTATTCTAACTTTATTTTAACTTTCATCCTTTTGTATACTAATTCAATTGAATAATTGATAATGGAATAGAGTATTTATGGACATATTTCAACTAACTCATGATATTAGTTAATAAAATAAATAACAAAGATTATAATAAGCTTAAGAAAATTATTAATCCTTTCCTCATACTTAAAATTGTACATTATCTCTAATGTACACTATATAAGCACGTATGACTAAAAAGTGAGAAAATGGAGTTTGGTACTTACTTGAGTAATAAGATTTTCTGATTTCTGAATTTGGGACTATCCATTTGATACTAGATATTATAATCCTTGTTAAATATAAATGAAAAAGGGATAAAAAGATAAAAGGAAATAAAAATATATAATATAACAAATAACTAAGAAATATGGAATAACATTAACATTATTATTGAGATAAAAAGAAATGAAATAAAGAAATTATATAATTAAAGATGAAAAGAAAAGATACAAAACAAAATGTCAACATCCTTTAATCATGCTGTGACTCAGATCTATCAGATAATGGAGTGTCCTCGGGTCGATGATGTCCAAAAGGTGGAGAAGCTGCTAATAAAGTACCCTCATCAGATGATGGAGGTTAAAAATTGATGCCCTATTACCATCAACAATAGTAAATATCCCATCCATCCAACAAAGGTCTTGAGCATTCCTATTAGCTTCACAAGTTCTGCTTGTTGTGTCCGGGGAGTCCGATAAGCTCCCAAAAGTTGGGCCACCCATCTCTCCAGTTGAGCTATCTTTAGTTGGTCCGGATGTGGTGTCCATACCTATGTGCTATCGTAATGGCTACTCTACTATGGGTGGTTCCTCTCTAATTCCTCTCGATGCTACTAACTCGTCGTGAACTCCAATAAATTTGTAGATGTGCTTTTAGGTCCTCGATGTCTATGTACTCTATGCAGATGCTTCATCACCTAAAGGTTCAGTGCTGCCATGCCCATCTGCTGTATTGGTGGTAATCTGTCAAAAACCCCCATTCGTCCTGCAAGTCTCATCACGTAAGGGCTAACATAGATTGTATCGACCTTCATCTCCTTGCTTTGACGCTTAATAAATTGGGCTAACATGTGCCCAAGTGGATTGACATCCTCTCGCTCATGCTCCACAAATAAAATACATCCAGGTTCCCCACAATGCCTTAACTATCACCCTAGCCGCTCAATGTGTGACTCAGAATGTAATATCCCATTATCTGCAAGGAGGATAGAACAGTAAATGTGAGTGATCAATGAGAGCTTAGAAATGCATTTTTCCATGCTCATGCATAATACGTCATACATATTCAAGTGAATAGTGAAAGTTTTGCAAATGCATTCATGAATAATTTCGGGTATAAATGGATTGAGTTATGATTTTTGGAAATTTAGTGAATTTTGAATTTAATTATGTTGAAAATATTATTGGTTAGTGGAATTGTGAGATTTGTGAATTTCGGTGAATTTAGGAATAAATTTCAGAGAAAATTTATAGAAAATAGGGGAAAAGAAATCAAAAGAAGATTTGGAGATAGTTGGATTGTAAAGATAGAATTAATGGAGTTAGTTTAAAAAGAAACTTAGTTAGAGTTAGAACTTAGGAAAAGTAACAAGTGTAAAGTTGCCTTTATTATTTGTCAGAAGTAAGTTTGAGTTATTTAAGAGTTAAAAAGGGGTTTATTCTTTTCCTAAGCTCTTTCTTTGTTATCATTTTCTCCGAATTTCTTCCCATACACAAAGTTTTCCATCAAAACTCCTTCTGAGAGTTAACTTTGTTTTTTTTTATATCCCTCACCAGTTCCTCCACTACTAAGTGTTTTTTCTAACTTAAGAAAAACTAGAAGTTGGTTAGTGTTCATAGTGGTTTACATAATTTTGTATGGAGTTAGGGCTTGAAGATAGTTAAAGCTTTTGGAGTCTTCAACAAGTAAGTAGTGAATAAAATTGTTAGAGTTGTGAATTTTTAAAATAAAGTTGATGAATTTATTGTCAGTGCATGATCATGGCATTTACGTACATTTATATTCTTGAACATTGTGTTAAGGGGATGAAAATTGTGGATATGGTGTTATTTAGCTTTTGATGGATTGTTAGTGATCAGATGTTGTAGAAATGGTTCTTAGAGTTGAAGTAGCAATGAAATGATGTATAGGATTAGTGTAGAGAATTAGATATGGAAAGGTAATATGTTCTACTTCTTTGCTATGCATGTATGAATATATAGATGTTTATACGTGAGTTGATGAAAACTTAGAGATGTTTAATAAAAAGGTTTTTTAGTTGAGGAGTATAGATAGATCGTCTGTGATGATGTCATATAGTCTGTGAAGACGCATTGTTTGTATTGATATCATATCATCTGTGATGACGTCATATTGTCTATGAAGACATATCGTCTATGAAGAAGTATCGTTTTAGGTTGACTTTTGCTTCGTTTGAATTTGACCATCTGTGTCATCTTAGGTTGACTTCTACTTCATCTTAAGTTGATCATCTATGTCATCTTAGGTTGATTTCTGCTTTGTCTACTTTTTGCTTCATCTAATTTTTGTTTCGTCTACTTTCTGCTTCGTCTGCTTTTTTCTTCTTCGGCTTTCTGCTTCATCTGCTTTTTGCTTCGTCTACTTTTTGCTTCATCTTATGTAGACAGAACCTTATTTGATTCTTTCAACCATAATTTTGTCGTTCGACCTCCAAATGACTTGATTTTTGAAGCATTGGATTCATAACAAATTTTTTATCTCTCCATAGAAATTTGTAGCTTTTGGTTTTGACTCGAAAAAGATTGATCTAATTAAAGTAAGGGTATTGGTTAGAAGAGCATGAATTGGATATTTTACTGAACATGTTCCTATATTTTAATGATATCTTGATCTGTAGGATTTCAAATAAGATGATTTTTGATTTGGAGTAAATCGGAGATATAGTCCTACAAATTTTCTGAAGAAGTCAAATTTTTATTCTTCCTCTAAGATATTGAATTTTTTTATGGAAGTTATATATAGTACATTATTGTTGAATGTGAATAACCCGATAATGTTTAAGGTATATTTCTAAATTACTGAACCAAATTAAGTGATTTTGGTGTTAATAAAAACATAAGATATATAGGAACACTTTTCTAGAGGAGGTAATGACCAAATTATATCAATTTCACTCTCTGAATTAATGTGAACAGTAGACCCGAAAGAGTGTCTTGGAAAAATCTGAAGTGCTTCTGTGAGATCGAATGTGTGATGAAATTGATGAATTAATACTCGGGATTATCATGAGCATACATTGTACATAATTCATTTCATACATGTGCATTATTGAACAATTATAATTGTGCATATTGTGATATATGTGTATGTTGTTTAATATAGAGGATCGAATTGAGCACCATCCTCCAGACATTGCCGAGACTTCGAAGCAATAGTTTCGGGAGCAACTTGGGAGTAACTGAGGCAGTCTTACTTAATTACTTGTTTGCTTAATTTATGTTTTGAATGTTAAATGAATGTGTTTAATTGTGGATTCCGGACAGAAGGTCCAATGAATGTGATTGTAGATTGAGATATTGAAGTGCTACTTGAATGTGTTTAATTGTAGATTCCGGACAGAGGATCCGATGAATGTGATTGTAGATTGAGATATTGAAGTGCTACTTGAATATAAATGTGAAGAAATACGTGCTTTATAATGTGAGTGATTGTGGTAAATACAGTTCATACATGATTGCATAATCAGATAATGACAGTTGTGATTAGAGTAGCCACCGATCAGAGCGAAAAACTCAACGAATGAAAATGAGTCTCGAGCTCAAGAGTGATTAAGAGCCTAAGGCTCTCTATGCAGAATGAGCCCTGTATCCCCCCAAGTGGATAAGGGACAGTTATTAATGAGCCTGGTATCTAAAATGGATACGGGACAGTTCAGGCACTCAGTCACAACAACGTAATAATTGAAAAAGTATCTAACGAGCATTTCATATGCATTTTAACAAGTATGTGGATTATTTGAAATGCCAAATTGGTTTGCTCTTAAATGACAATGTGATATGTACTCATTATGCTAAGTTGTGAATGATATGTTATGTGAATTGTTGTGTTGCATGAATTGAGTGAACCATCGATGATGGTTATCTCATTGAGTTTGCAAAACTCAGCAAAATTACAACATTATTTTTTCAAGACCGAGAGATGACTCTAGCTACTGAGAGGCTCTACCAGTCGTGTAGATTGTGATTGGCAAGAGAAGTCATGGCTTAAAGGTCGGTCATTTAGGATTTTTGGACAGATTAGTTAGATTGTGTAAATTTTCCTCTTTCATGTAGTACTTTTGTACTAGGTTTTGTTGATGTGCATATAGAAAATGTTGAAAGACACAATGTAGACTTTCGGTTTTGTGAAGTGAAATGAGGAAAAAGTTGGTTTCAAAATATTGTGATTTTTTATTGATGCTTTATAAGTGAATTTTGATATGATGCCATGTGAAGTGATTGTAATGATCGAACATAGCTCGCCTTTATCGTAGATTATGTACTGGAATGACCTCCGGGTATCATGGTGTGTACCCTGCGATAAGGGGGCGCTATAATAACTATCTAAGCACTAACACTGAAATAACAACAAGTTTAAGAAACAATCCTTAAATATTGGCACCACAAACTAAAACATAAATTAATACTCAATACAACCCAAGAGATGATCAAAATAAACCTTTTCCCTGATTAATGAGAACCAATAAAGTAAACCAAACCTTAATCGATCTCAGTAACTATTAAAAATCAAAGTAATAGGCAGTACCTACAAAAACCCGATAAGAACCCAAAAACACAAGATTCAATCAAAAAACAAAAACAATCGTCCTTTCAATCAAATGAGGCATGATCAGAACATAGAAAGAAAAAACTTACAAATGAAAACAAAGAAAGACAACATTGGCAAGATCTAAGTGAACCCACAAGGAATCGGTAAAGAATCAGAGTCATTGATCAGGTAATGTAAGATAGTATTGGCTTTTCCATTTTAAAGGTGAAAAGAGACAGTGGAGTAGCTGTGAGTAATCAATGAAGTTATAAATAAAGTTAAATGCAATAAATACAAAGAGTAGTTACTTTCACCAAACACCTACAATATACTTCAGTTGACATAGTTTTACTGCAGCAAATCCATGTAAACCTTAACTACTATCAAACTTCATTTAATGAAACTAAATCTATATCAAATTGCATTAATTAAATCTCATGTTGCAGACATTGATGTTCCATTAAATCAATTACAGCTAGAACCATCAATTAATAGCATAGATAACTAGAACCATCAATTAATAGCATAGATAACTAGAACCATCAATCAGAAGCATAGATAGCTACCTTAGTACGACCAGGCATGATGGCTTCCTATAGAGGCCGCTGCTCCCAGCTGGGGTATCTGTCTTCCAGTCTATGCAAGTAATGATCTTGCCTCATCCCTTTCCTTCTTTAGTCTAGCAATTACAAGGCAAGCAATGTCATGTTGCAACAATAGGTACAATTAAACCAATCCATATAGTTGGGTCAGTAAATAAGATTGGCAATACCATATTACCAATCCAATTTTAATATATTGGAACAAAGAACAAATGTACATAAAACAGAAACTAACAGGGGGAAAAACAATTCCAAGGTCTTAGATCAAATGGAAAGAACTATTATTGATAGAAACAAAACTCGTATATAAGGGAAGGAAAATGGTAGGCTTTTTAAGAAAGATAATATGGTTAAATCCTAATTGCCCTTATCATATTAAGGTAAGAATTCATTATGTGGTCTTGACAAGAATAAAGAAGCAAATTCTAGATTTTAAAACCAATTTTTCCAACACTCAATCAAAGAATAAAATAAGAACAAGTTGTAATGTCATATTCATAAATTAGGCTCAAATATCTCACAAAGATTGGATCACAATTAGTGTCACAAACTTGCATAATTCTCCAAACAAATCAAATTGTTAGATTCATTATCAATTTAAACTTAACAAAAATTGCTTAACTATTACTACCTCAATTCATCATGCAATTTTGACCTGAAAAGACAAGTATGTTCATGCTTACTTCTAAAAATTTCAAAGGCAAGCAAGAAAATACTTCAAATTAATAATATTTGGATCAAATAAAGGTCTAGGTGTAGAATTTCTTTCAAAAGTTGCAGTTGGAAATCTCTTGTAAAATTGATTTTTCAATGCTTTCATCACTTGTTCCTTTAAATCTAAAATTTCAATCTAAAGCTCAAAGATTCTCAAATGCAAATGTTAAAGTGCAAAAATGACAGTATATGAATATCAAGAGTTATACAAATATAAACCTAGATATTAAACCCTCCTCACACCTAGTCTTTACAGTATCCCCAGTGTAAAAATAGGATTAATATAGATAAGAATAAAAGGAGTACTGCTTTGAAAATGTCCATGAAGAAGAGAGAAAGAAACATGTCTCTCTAAAGCCGAAGGTGCCTATTACATTGTCAAAGTTACAAGGTCCTGTTGTCACAAGGATTGGTTTTCTGTTACCAGCTACTTCTTCGTAGGCAAAATGGGTGTTAGCAATGAAGAATCATGCATAATAATGCTCATCTATTCCCAAATATTGTAGCGTAAGAAGTTAGTATGAGAAAAAAAACTAAATTTTAGAACTAAAGATCAACAATAAATATCAATTTCAGTAATACTCTCAACGCAAATCAGCATAAACGATTTCCCAACAAATTAGTAGCATCGTTAACTCAAATCAAACTAATTTTCAATTTTCTCAAAGTCTCAACACAACACCTAGAACATCAATTAAAAAATTTCATGCTTCAACAACAACAATCAGTATGATTCCAATCAACCATCAACTTAATCAACATGACATATTCCAAAATTTTTAAGCGCAATACCCATCAATCGATAAAACCCAGTAGAAATTCAATTAACCTATAAAGAAATCCATTCACTGAAGGCATCAATTAACAATTTCAAATTAATTGAACTCATGACCAGGAAATTAGATGAATGGAGATTCAAACCAATGAAGTCTAAAGGCTACTGTGGAGATTTGAAGAGAGCATCACGCAGTATCACGGATTTTTGTGTTTGTTTCGTGAAGAACAATCACAATTATGCTAGGTTCAGTCGATTGGGAAAGAAAGATCAAGGAAGTCGCCGGTTCTATTGCGTGGACGAATAATGCGATTTCCTGTTGGGTTGCCAATCTCCATTTGGTTTACTATTCTTCGTTGATGCGTGGGAGTGAACGATGACAACACCATGGAGTTGAAACCGTCTCAAAAAATGAGAACAATAGTCAATACTAAGCACATGTAAATTGAAATCCACACTTTCATAGATTTAGAATTTTCAGGTACCATAAGAAGGAAAATAATCACATCTAAATGATCTTAAAAAATCAGTAAAATTTTTTCAAAAGCCAAAAAATCTCAACTTGAACGAGATCAATTTTGCCTTGCCTTTAGGTAAACTACTTGTGAGACAAATAATCCTTTCGAAGAATTTGTAGAATAAACTGAAATAGCAGATAGCGTGAACATCTAAGATCCTAACACATCCGTAAACTGCCTAATCTGGGTTTACCGTGAGAACCAAGAAATGTGAGAGATGCAAAGAACTTAGCCAAGGAAAGGAAGAAGACTCTAGAAAAAACGAGAAATGAGATAGTCAAAGAGTAAAGCGTAAAGAGGGCAAAATTGACATTGAAATAAAAACTATCATCTGATTACGTTAAAACACTGGTGTAAATGAGCTTCTTCAAAATCATCTGGTTGAGTTGAATTAGCCAACCCAACCAACTCATAACCAAACAACCCAAAGAACTTTTTTATAAAGTCAACTTGCTAATTTGGGTCAGTCAACTAATTTTTGGTTAATCAGCCAACAACCAAAGGGGCCCTATTCTTCTTCCCTTTTCTTTTTTTTTGTTTTTCTGTACGATCCTCGAATGTTTATGCTAACTTATCTTTTGTTATGGAAATGAAGGAATAAATTTTTAGTAGAGCATTATAATAATTTTAGTGGTGATTAATTTTATTTAACCTATATTATAATAAGAGATAACTCCTATTGACCTAATCTTATGCATCTTATCCTTTTGTTGTAACCACTTAATCGATCTTCTCCTTTATTTGAGGATAGTTTTCGTATATATCTACTGACTGTAAACATTTGTATTACGCAAGAATATCAATACAAATTCTGTTCCTTCACAATCTCTTTATGGTATCAGAGTAGTTCAAAGCATAACGGCTGATTTTTTTTTCCGATCCACGCACTTGCTGCTCGTCTCTATTTGTTTTATCGATCCACTCACTTGTCATCCTAAGCCTGCCAATTTTTTTAACCACTCCAAATATGGCACAACTAGACAATTCCTCCACCTTGTCCACGATGATTGCTGCTGATGGAGCTTCGACTGGCACTGTTGTTGTTATCAACACGGGCATTCAAGCTTCTTCGAAATTAACCGGTTCGAATTATCTTGCTTAGAAGGTGTTGATGGAAACCATGTTAATAGGTTACAATCTCGTGGGATATATTGATGGTTCTATCCCTCGACCTGCCGAGACTGATCCGAATCTAAATACGTGGATTTGTCAAGATAAATTTGTTCTACATGTTGTCCTCTCCTCTGTTGCTGACACAATTATCACGATGTTGGGATCGGTTTCCTCTTCTCAATAAGCGTGGAATCTACTTACCAGCATGTATGCCGACCAGTCTCGTTCTCGACTCATGTCTTTAAAAGAACGACTAATTAACGTCTCTAAAGGCGATGCCCCTATCACGAATTATCTCAACAAAATTAAAAGGATTGCAGATGAAATCTCCATGATTAGCACTCCAGTTGAAGAAACTGATTTGGTAATTCACACATTAAATGGGCTGCCATTGGACTTTAAGGAGATTACTGTTGCCATTCGAGCAAGAGAGCATCCCATCTCCTTTGCAGATCTGTTCGACAAACTACTAGATCATGAAACATTCCTGCATAGGCAGTCTCGACAGCCCCTGTCTCTAACGCCTACTACCAATGTTGCTGCTCGGACGAGATACAGCAACTCTGGGTGTCTGCAACATCATAGCGCGAGCCATGGATAGCCTCGTCCAGCCTAGTCTCATAGCCGATCCTCTCCTTTTGCCAACCCAGGACCCAACGCAGTCACCAATGTGGTTTGTTAATACTGTGAAAAAGAGGGACACACCGCTAAAACCTATTGGAAAATTTATGGCAAGGCAGCTCGATTTCAAAAGGCTCCCACTGCACATTTTTCCAATTTGAACAGCCAGCCATTCGAACCATGGATTCTTGATTCAGGAGCTTCGCACCATGTTGCCAATGACCTTAACAATCTGTCCATTACCTCTCTATATCAAGGACCTGGCCAGTTCCAAGTTGGTGATGGTTTTAGCCTCCCGATTACACATACGGGTAGTTTCACCCTCCCTACCAAAACAAAGCTAATTATTTTTGACAATGTTCTTATTGTTCCTCACATTAAAAAAAATTGATTTCCGTCAAACGCCTTTGTCATAAAAATAATGTCTCTGTTGAATTATTTCCAAATGGTTTTCAGGTGAAGGATTTGCAGACGAGGTAGGTGCTATTCACAGGAATCAGTCGTAGTGATCTCTACGACTTTCTACTTCCTTCGACCAATCCGGCTGCTCTTCAAACCCAAGTTTCGTCTAGTTACATCATCCATCATGTTTTAGGACATCCCTCTAATAAAATCCTGCATTTTATCCATCGTCGTCATAAGTTTCCATCTGGCTTACTCTCATTGCCTGATTTATGTGTTTCGTGTCAGTGTTCAAAGAGACATAAGCTCCCTTTTTCTTCTCAACATTTAAATAGTAAATGTCCTCTTGAAATAATATTTCAGATGTTTGGGGACCTGCTCCCGTTCTTTCCTTGAATGGTTTTCAATATTACGTCATATTTGTCGATCAGTTTTCTAAGTATGTGTGGTTATATCCAATGAAAAACAAATATGATGTTTTCGAGGTCTTCATTAACTTTAAGAAAGTTGTCGAAAATTTTTTCCAAACAACCATCAAATCGTTATATACTGATAACGATGGTGAGTACATCAAGCTTCGACCTTTTCTTGCAAACAATGGCATCTCTCACTTAACCACTCAACCTCACACTCCAGAACTAAATGGGGTGTTCGAACGCCGTCATCACCACATCGTAGAAACTGCTCGATCTCTTCTTCACTTCAGTCAATTACCTTCCACTTTTTGGTCCTATGCTTTTCAAATTTCTGTCTACTTAATAAATCGCATGTCCATATCCATCCTTCAAATGCAATCCCCTTATAAGTTTTATTTGGCCAACAACATCTGTATAGTCATCTTCATGCCTTCGATTGTCTATGCTTTCCATGGTTAAGACCATATGTTTCCAACAAACTTCAACCTCAATCCACACCCTGTATCTTTGTCGGCTACTCGTTGTCAAAGTTTGCCTACATTTGTCTTGATCCTAAAACCAACAAAACTTATACCTCCCATCATGTCATCTTTGTTGATGACAAATTTCCCTATCCAACCCTTACGGCACCACCACCAACTATGCCAACTGTTAAGTCACCTATTCCACAACCTTTGTCATATCAACTGCTCCCAACTGTGACTCACAATCCTGTGATGGCATTGGCCCTGCCTAATGATTCTTCGTCGAGAAACCAGGAGGAACACACCCAACTACATCCGAGCAACCCAACCCACACTTGAGTCCACATTCGACCGAGCCAACCCTACCACCAACTATACCACCATCCGAGATAATTATGACTGATCAAACCAACCCTACACGCACACTTCTTATGGTTACTCGATCCATCAACAACATTTTTAAACCAAAAAGCTACACAATCTCTAAACACCCACTACTTGCCTGTGACAAACCTCGAACGATTACCCAAGCCTTGAAACTACCCGATTGGTGTACTTCAGCGATGGATGAATATGATGCCCTTTTGCGAAATAAAACTTGGACACTGGTTCCAGCCTCTGAAGCCAAGAATGTTGTTGGTTGTTTATGGCTATTTCGTACAAAACGAAATCCAGATGGTACTATTGCCAAACGTAAATCTAGACTTGTTGTTAAAGGGTTTTCTCAGTGTACAGGTCTTGACTACAAAGAAACCTTTTCACCAATTGCCAAACATCAAACCATCAAGGTGGTCTTATCATTGGCATTGACAAATTCCTGGTCTCTTCATTAGACGGATGTAAACAATGCATTTCTACAAGGGCATCTGCATGAGACAGTATATATGAAACAACCTCCAGGCTTCATTAATCCAGAATTTCCAACTCATGTCTGCAAGTTATAGAAAGCCATTTATGGCCTAAAACAGGCACCTCGTGCCTGGTATCAAGAACTTCGGGCTTATTTACTATCTTATGGATTTGTCACGAGCAAGAGTGATTCATCCCTTTTTGTATATCTCCACGGTAATGAGTTGATGTATTTTTTGGTCTATGTTGATGATCTCTTACTTACTGGCAATTTTGAGACTCGTCTACAACATTTCATTGCTGCTATCTCGGCTAAGTTCTCCCTAAAAAATATGGGCTTCCCTTCATATTTTCTTGGCATTGAATTAATTTCTAGCAATGGTGGTCTATTTTTGAGTCAACAGCGATACATCCACGATCTGCTTATTAAGTTCAACATGGCTGACTGTAACCTTTGCAACACCCCCTTGTGTTCAACCACGATTCTCTCCCTCCACGATGGTTCGTCTTCTGTTGATGGTACTTTGTTTCGAAGCATACTGGGTGCCTTACAATATCTAACAATCACTCGTCTTGACTTGAGTTTTGCAATTAACAAACTCTCCCAGTTCATACACAAACCGAGTGACATTCATCTTCGACAGTTGAAGTGCACTCTCCGCTATTTGAAACACACACACAACTACAGCATTCAATTAAAACGATCTACCAATCTTCAATTACGAGCCTTTAGTGACGCTGACTGGGGTGGTAATGCTAACTAACATACATCAACATCGGCCTATGTCATCTACCTGGGTGATAATCCTATCCCATGGTGTTCAAAACGGCAACGCACAGTAGTTCGATCCTCTACCGAAGCTGAATACAGAGTAGTTGCCACTACGGCCTCCAAAATCATCTGGCTTCAAAACCTCCTTTGTGAACTCCGAGTAATACCCAGGGATCCTCTAATTATTCATTGTGACAACATGGGTGCTACATATGTGTGTTCAAATCCAGTATTTCACTCAAGAATGAAACACCTATCGCTTGACTATCACTTTGTGCGTGAACGAGTCCAACAACATAAACTACGAGTCACGCATATTTCTACACACGATCAGGTAGCTGATGCCTTGAAAAAACTGATTCCTCGAGCAAAGTTTGAATTTTTTCGAGACAAGATGAATGTCACCAGCAGCGACTTCATCTAGCGGGGACATGATAAGAGATAACTCCTATTGACCTAGTCTTATGCATCTTATCCTTTTGTTGTAACCACTTAGTCGATCTTCTCCTTTATTTCAGGATAGTTTTCGTATATATCTATTGACTGTAAACATTTGTATTACGCAAGAATATCAATGCAAATTCTGTTCCTTCACAATCTCTTTATATTAGACTATCATAAAATTGGCTATAAGAGATTGTCTTTATCTATCGAAGAATTTAAAGTTTAATTAAAAAATTAAATTAAGATTGTTTATTAAAAAATTAAATTAAGATTCATTTTTGTTTATAAGAACTTATTAATTCACAAAAATTGACCACTTCATTAATAAATTGATTAATTTTTAATAGCAAGAGTTATTAAAATAAAGCAAATCGAAAAGTTTAAAACCGAACTAAAAATTTGAAATGTTCAAAGTTTTTTTTGGTTGAATTGGTCAAATGGAGTTGAATTTTTTAATTATTTATCTTGAGACATATTGACATATTAGAGAAATCATCAAAATCTCGAACTCATTGTTGGGCCCTAAATTTGTTTTTCTTGATGTTATTAAGTATGAAATAAGCTTATTGTGTTTTTGTTGCATAGTTTGATTTTAGTGGAAGTATTAATGGAAAATTTGGATTTATTTGAGTCTAGTATGGTATAAGTGGAAATGAAAGAGTAAAAATGTTTTAGGGCAAAATGGGCAAGTTACTTAAGGGTAAGAGGTTTTAGGCTTATTAAGGAGGGCATTTTAGTACATGTGCCACTTAGGGTTTAAGAAATAGAAAAGAGATAGAAAAGAAAGAAAGGAAAAATAGAAAGAAGAGAGAAGGAGAAGAGAGTCGTAGGGAGAGAGGAGAAGAAGAAGAAAAGAGGAAGCTAGGTTTCGACGTTTTCCGACAGATTAGAAGCATTCTTCAGGTACGTTAAACTCTTTTATCCTTGTTTGAGATGGATTGAACCCTAGTTGTGCTTGGATTGAGTAGGAAACGATGGTTTAGGGTTATGGGAGAACTTTGGTAGAATCCATGGGTTTTTGTGTTGTTGATGTTTTTGGTGTTAGAATGAGCTTAGAAAGGAAGTATAGGACTTGATTCAAGGGTTAGATGTGTTGTAGTTGAGAAAGGGAAGGATTAAAGGTTGAAAATGGCGAAAATCTAGGTTCGGGAGTCGACCCTCCCGTCCATACATCGCGATGAGCATCAGGGTCGTGCGCCGCGACATGCAGCAGGCCGCATGCCGCGATGTACCGAGCCGCACGTCGCGACTTGCTGAAGGGCCGCACGCCGCGACATGGCCGCTCGTCGCGACGAGCGCAGTTTCCAGCAAAGTTGTTTTCAGTGTTTTGAGCATATCTTTTGCTACAGAAGTCCTTTTGGGGTGATTTTTGAGGCGTTGTAAACTAGAGATATAGATCTACAAGTTTTGTGAAGTGATGAAGTTCTGAATCAGTTTCTAAGAATATGAAATTTTGGATGGAAGTTAAG
>JANITW010000235.1:69289994-69312694 GCA_027564335.1 Erythroxylum williamsii
CTAGTTAGGGTTTTTGTATTTGATTTCCTTTTTGGAGTAATGTACAGACAAGGAAAAACTGACAGTTATGTAAATTATTGCTTTTGATGATATGAAATGAGAAAATTTTATGGTTTCAAAAATTAGTGATTTTCATATCGATGCTTTATGATTATTGATGCCATGTGAAGTGTTAGTGGTTGCTTGTAGCGCACCCTTTTCATAGGATATGTATCGGGATGACCTACGGGCGTCCCGGTGTATACTCTATGGTAAGGGGGTGCTACAGAGGTTGTTTTACTTATAAAACAACCCTCCTCTTTTTAATTTTTGATCATCCAAAAATTGCCTATCTTTTCTTAAGGCAAAATTCTTTGTCCCCCTTGTGTAATATTCTACTTGTATTATTTCTTGAAAATAGTGAGACATCAATTTAGTAGTGTCTGAGGAAGTAGGCATAATTGGCTAAACCTCGTTAAATTTTAGTGTTCTTTATTTTTCTATTTGACAGTTATTGTCGGTTATAGTTATAGTGAATTATTATGATATTAAATTATATGTCTAGGAAAATTTTGTCTAGGAGGTTAGGTTTTAAGTGAGATCATTTTTAACCACTTCATTTTTTCCTAGGAATTTACCTAGTGTTATTTTTCAATACAATTGTTCACACTCTATTCACCTAGACAATAGTGCTAAAGGTGAATTTTTTTGTTATTGGTAGAAATTAACCCTATTTTCGCAACATTATAATCATAAATAAATTAAATGCATAAGAAATTGATATACTCCCTATCTTTGATATTCTTTCTTGGCAATTTTCAAATATAATGCATTTTTCTAGTTCTTCTAATCTCTCGATCTTATGGTGTATTTTAGAAAGGTAAAAGGAGTTCAAAGACCTAAAACTGTTCAATTGCAAAAATATATTAAATTTCTCTCATCAAGCACATGGACATTAACAATTACACAAAATCAAGAAATTATTATTTACTAATTACTGAACGTTAGACCTTTTGTAGGTATTAAAACTACCCATAATATAAAAAAATCTTATATTCTCCATATGTTTAACTTGATATCAAATCTTAATCCGATCTAAATATAATATATGAATCATGACAATAGATTCTCTAGTAGTCTAAGTATGTGGCAATATTACTTAATAAATAATCCTATGCTTATTTCAGGTTAAAAATAATCATTTTTAAAATTCAATCATGTGAACCATGAATATGAAAAGATATTGTAAGAGTTTCACAAAAACAACATTATCTAATAAGAAAACTATATAATGGTACCTATTCTCATCTAATATCAAAATCCTTAACTTCGTTAGGGGTCCTTTTGTCTAGCTATCATCAATTTCGTAAGCAATTCAGACTATCAGCATGCAATAATATTTACCATCATTTGCAAATTCGAAACATCAAGGACCATGTGAACATCAAAATCAAATCCATATCATATTATACCTTTCGCAGTGAAAATAACAAAGAAGCTTGTAGCGTTGGAAGAGTATGTCAAGTCTCTACTAGTATCCACACCCTTAAGAGACTGAACAAATGCTTTTAGTGTGCTGGCACCGCTCTTGAGACCACTCTCTCTATCACTTTAAGAGGAGGACGACACTAGGGTTTCTTTTATGCAGATAAGTCTTCCCCTTATTAAGCATACTATACATCTATATATATGGTAAAACCCTAGGGCCCAAAAACCCAAAAACTATTAAAGCCCAATGAATGTTTAGTCTCTTAATGTGTGGCCCTCTAGATTTATTTAATATTAGTTGGAGGCTCAAACTTCTTTTAGGCCCACAAGTTATAAGTAATCTCTAGCAAGACATAATAACTACCCAATATTAAATAAGGTTAGAATACAACACTACCTAAATCACAACTTGATCAATTAGAATACATTCTATAATTGGTTTGTGGGGCATACACCAACAAATTTAATGTATTCAAACTATTACAAAACACACCATCACAAATCCTAACCACAAACTCAATGTCTTAGTTTGCTTTGATCGTGGTGGCAGGAAGTCCCTTTTCTCCTTTGTACCACACTTAAATGAAAACCTTGGGTCAAGCAGCTAACGCTTTTTGGGTCTTTATCGAGTATAGGTTAGCCCTAGAACATCGGCTTCCTGCAGCTTACAATGATGGTTGGACTACCATCAAATGGTTTGCTTCTCTTGCTAATGGAAATGACCATGAGGAATGACTTAACTATTATGTTGATTTCGACAAGATGCCTTTATTATTCGTAAATGCAGTCATCAATAACTACAATAACAGGAACCACATTCTATTTAGAGCATTAAATAAACAATAAATGAGCATGCCTCCAATGTTGGGAATAGAATCTTGATCCATTCTCTCCATTCAAGACACCATAACTTATCAATATTCAACAAACTTGTGCAAGAGAGAAAGCTTATAGTAGAAGACCCTTTTTGAACTTTCACCATACATACCCATGACAACTATCACACATTTTCATCATATGTTATATTTATAACATATTCTACCCTAATAGGTAGAATAAGGCTAATTATGTCATTTCATAAATTTGATAAACTATAGTTTAATGAGCTAACCTATAGTTATTAGCGTACTACTATGTGTCTCAAATGCAATTAGGAAATTATTAACCATCCCATTATAGTTGTTAAACATATATTGGGTAATTCAATTAATGTTTGTGAATATGAAATTAATGTTGTGATTATGTTAGTCCATATACTTCGAGCATTCTCCCACTTAGACAATATAATCAAACCACTATATCAATCTCCATCATCTAAAGGCAGTCAAATAAATCATATGCAATATCATATCAATAGGATATATTTACGACATATGATTAGGCCCTGGAGATGTTCAAATACAAACACTTCCATTAAAACTACATGCATGCAGTACAACAACTGAGTCTACGCATTTGTCTCCCTTTGTACCTATCATTTCATTAAACTATATATATATGTCAATATTAATAAAAAGTGACTGCAAATATCATTATGCATGTTTCATATATATAATGATATTTGCAGTCACTTCTTATTAATATTGACATATATATGTATATATATATGTTCAATACAAAATAGCAAACTCCCACTAATCTTATCAAGATAGGCTCTTAACAATCCCATACGGGCGACATGTTCTGCAAACACACATATAAGTAAGCCTTTTGTAAGTGGATTTGCTAACATACTAGTTGTAGGCATATAATCAACAGTAATGAGGGATTTAATGACTTTCTCTTTAACAAAATAGTACTTTATATCAATATGCTTTGAGTTTCCCACTAATCTTATCAAGCTAGGCTCTTAACAATCCCATGTGGGAGACATGTTCTACAAACACACATATAAGTAAGCCTTTTATAAGTGGATCTGCTAACATGCTAGTTGTAAGCATATACTCAACAGTAATGAGGGACTTAGTGACTTTCTCTTTAACAATATAGTACTTTATATCAATATGCTTTGAGTGAGAAGTACTTCTAGTGTTCTTAGAGAAAGCTCAGTTGTAGAGTTGCTATAATACAATTTCAGCGGACTCGAAATAAAGTCTACAATATCCAATGATGAAATAAAATTCCATAGCCATATTGCTTAATAAGCTACCTCATAACACACCATATACTCTGCCTCTATTATAGAGGACACTATGAGTATTTATTTGACACTTTTTCTTGATATAGCTCTTCCAACCATCATATAGATGTAGCTTAAAGTGGATTTTTTTTAATCCACACATCCTGCATAATTAACATCACTGAACCCAACTATATCAAGAATGTTAGTTTACCAATAAGTCAACATATGATCCTTGCTACCTTAAAAATACCTCATGACTTTCTTAGCCACTTTCTAATGGCTAAATCTAGGATCACCTAAGTATCTTCCCAACACGCTTAGAATAAAAGCAATATCAGGGTGTATGCATACTTTAACATACATTAGAATACCTATAAGTGACGCATAAGGAACGACTTTCATTTCATCTCTTTCTTTATCATTGTGTGGACATTGGGCCTTTGAGAATTTGTCACCCTTCATTATTGATGCCCTTCTAGGGGAAAAATAATGTATATTAAATCTTTTTAAGAACCAATCAATGTAATTCTTTGGAGACAATCGAAGAATCACATTGGCTCTATCTTGGAGAATATAAATTTCAAGTCCGTAAGAGGCCTCACTAAGACCCTTCATATCAAAATGGCTAAATAATGATTGTTTGTCTCAAATAATAGATCAATATCATTAAAAGCAAGTATAATGTCATCAATATACAGTACTTGAAAAAAGAAACTTCTCTTGCTGAACTTCATATATATACATTGATCAACTATTCCTTGAAGCCATTTGCAGTGACAACCATATCAAACTTGAGATATCATTGCCTTGACGCTTGTTTTAACCTATAGATAAACTTTTTGAGCTTGCAGACCATGTGTTCTTTACCAGTCATCTCGAAATCAGCTGGTTGACTCATATAAACATCTTCATACATATCTCCATTCAAAAGGAGGTCCTCACATCTATTTGATTAAGTTCCAAACTAAAATGAGCAACTATAGCCATGATGATTCGTAGTGAATCTTTGGTAGAAATTGTTGAGAAGGTTTCTTTGAAATCAATCCCTTCTCTTTGGCTATAACCTTTAGTTATAAGTCTACCCTTATACCTTTCTACTTGTCCACTTAAGTCATGTTTGATTTTGTAAACCGACTTGCACCCAATAGGTTTGCAATCTTTAGGTAGTTCAACCAACTCTCAAATTCCATTTTGTGACATGGAACTCAACTCATCTTCCATTGCATTCATCCACAACTTAGATTGAGAAATATTTATGGCTTCCTGATAACTAACTGGTTCAATATTATCTCTCACATCAAACTCATGTTCCTACAAATAGACAATACAGTCATAAGGAATGACAAGTTTACGTGTTCTTTGTGATCTCCTGACAACAACTTCATCATCCCCAGTATCAATGACTTCATCCTTGCTTGATTCTGAGGTTCATCATAAGATTTTACTAGAATCTGTTCAATTTCTGTTAACCCTTGGCTTGAACCAAATTCATCTTCAAAATAGATAGCTCTATTTGATTCTATAATTTTGGTCGTGTGAGATAGGTAATAGAATCTAGAACCCCTTGATCCAACTTATTAGATTGTAGATTATAGGACCTTACTTCTACTTTGCATCGCCAAACATGAAAATGATGCAAGCTTAGTTTCTTACTTAACCATAACTCATGCGGAGTCTTTAGGATTGACTTGCTAGGTACTTGATTCGAGATTTAAGCGGTTGTCTTCAATGCCTCACCCTAAAAAAATTCTGGTAAACTAGAATGAATCAACATACACCACAACATATCAAGAAGTGTGCGATTTCTTCTTTCAGCGATTCTATTCTACTGAGGGGTTCCTGACATTGTATATTTTGCTTCAATACCACTTTCCTACAAGTATCTAGCAAAAGACCCTGGATTCCTTCTACTTTCATCATAATGCCTATAATACTCTGTACCTCTGTCAGAATTAACTACCTTGATTTTCTTCCCCTTTTGAAGCTCAACATTTTTCTTGAAAATCTTAAGCGCATCCAAAGATTCAAAATTTTCATGAATGAGCTCCACATGACCGTACTAGAAAAAATCATTAATAAAAGTGATGGAGTATTTCTAACCACTTATAGCAGGTGGAATAAATTGTCCCCATATATCAGTATGAATCAACTATAACAATTTTAAGCACCTATCTATTTTGCTTTTTCTAACCTTAGTAGTCAATTTTCCTTTAATACAATCAACACAGGTAGTGAAATCTAAAAATCAAGATCTTGAAGTATATCATCTTTTAGCAACCTCTCCATTTTGTCTATAGAAATATGGCCTAAATGTTTGTGTTATAACGTAGAAGATCTCAAATCCAACCTCATACATTAGGAACCAACAATAGTATTAAAAGAAGAGGAAGAAGCAATAGTAACAACATCATTCAACTCAAGTTTGTATAAATTTTCATATAAAATTTCATTTCTCACAAAAAAAGAGTCACAATATAAAGTCAGTTTTTCAGTTCCAAAAAGAAGACTATAACCTAGTATATCCAAAATAAACACATAAATCAAATTCCTCCTAATAAAGGGTAAATAAGCGACTTAATGTAACTCCTTAAGATGTCCTATATTCAACTGTAGTCTAATTGTCCTAAAAAATTCAACTTGGACTTTAGTATCGTCTTCCATGTACACATGTTGCTCAGAACTAGTTGACCTTCTTCGACTTGTCAATTTCTGCAAGGAATTCGTAACGTGAATTATTGCTCCAGTATCTTACTACCAAATATTTGAGGACACATCAATAATATTGGACTCTAAACAAACCATCACAAAACAATTACCTTTCGTCTCTATGTGAGCTTTGAGCTTTCGACAATCAACTTTCTTGTGCCCAAAATTTTGACAAAAGTTGTACTTCCCTTTGAAATTTTCATTCTTTTGACTAATCGAAGATGAGCCCGTCTGTCCACTTCCTTTAGGACTAACAACTTTCTTCTTGAAAGGCTTTTGGTCACTTAAGCTATTAGAAGTGAACTTTCTCTTGTGAGAATTGTTGTAGTTTGTCATCATGGAAATGCTTCTTGCCCTTCCCTTTTTCATGTCATCCTGTTCCTTGGCAAGAATAGTAGTCATCTCCTCAACAGTCCATTGCTCCCTTTGAGCATTATAGCTTGATCTGATCGAATCAAATTTGGAAAGAAAAGTGCCCATCGCAAACCATACTATGTAATCCTCACCAAGGTCTATCTCTATAGCCTTAAGTTTATGGTAACAATCCATCAGCTTGTTGATGTAATTCCTAATGTCACTTCCACCATCGTAAATGGCGTGATGAAGCATGTTCAATTACTCATTCTTCTCATTCTTTTAGAACTTATTATACTTCTTTTTAATGGTAACAAGAAAATCCCTTGCACTATCAGCCTTGGGAATACTATCACGAATGGATTCATCCATGTGATACCTTATAATCATCAAGCAACATAGTTAGAATATTCCCACTCCTCATATGATTTCTTAACCTTCTCAATAACATCATCAGCGGGTTTAAGTGGTGCATCAATTCTCAAGGCCAAGTCCATTCACATGATAGTTAAATTCATCATAGGAGATTCAACCCACTACTTGTGGTTCATTCCATTCAGCATCAAGATGGTAGAGACTCTCATATTATTTAAAGCTGAATAACCAAGAGTAATAACCATGATATGCATGTTAAATAAAATCATGCAATTTGTATTCTTCTTCTCAAAATTAATTATATCATTCATGCTAGTGTTCCTTAAACAAAAATAGAACTCATTCACAGATAAGAACAATTTATTAAATATTACAATCAAATCATCAATGTACTATCGAAAGGAAGAAAAATTATGCAGCTCATAATATTTCAGTAAAATTTCTTCACCATATTAAGCATCCTATTAAGTAATAATTATCAACAGGATAATAAATTACCCTTATGGATCTTAATGTCATTTTAGAGGAAAAATGTAAAAATTTTAAACATATATTAATATTTTAAAAATTCCTCATCATAAATAGTTTCACATGCTTAATTTTATGACAGGTAAAAATAAGCATTCACTATTGCCAACAAATAATGATATTTATGACATAATAAAATTAAAACAATTAGAATTATTAAATAAAAACACTAATTAATCTTGTGCATAAACATATGAAAAGATAGAATTAAAAATGGAGCAAAATGATGAACAAATGGTCCAAAATAACCTTTCACGCACTCCCACTTGCCACTGTTTTTAATATTTTAAAAAAATTATTAACAGGGTTTAGGACGACGTCGTATGGGTCATCCCTAACCTTGAGTCAGGTACGTGAGTTGACCCACGAGTGTACCCGCCTAAAACTTTACCTTTGGCCACCGATATTTGACAAAACTTGAGAGGTTTTCTTCCATTTCATGCAATGCCCATTTAAGCCAAAAGTACTCCAAAACTCAAAAGTTTCTAACTCATTTTGACCATTAACGAAACACCCAAAAATTTCAAAAAATCTTACCTAAAATTCGAGATTCATTTGCCCAAAACAAAGTTAAAAGGCAATAACAATAACCAATAATAGTTTCTACACCTTTAATGCATCATTTTGAAATCATTTATGCCAAAAAAATGATTTGAAAAAAACAAGTTTATACCTAGATACTAGCCCTAAAATCAAATGACCATGTAGCTCTGATACCAATTGTTATTTATAACTGCAGTCATCAATAACTACAATACCAATATCAACATTCTATTTTGATCATTAACTACACAATAAATGAACATACCTCCAATGTTGGGCGTTGAATCTTAATTCATTCTCTCCATTCAAGACACCACAATCTATCAATATTCAACAAACTTTTACAGGAGAGAAAGCTTATAGTAGAAGACCTTTCTTGAACTTCACCATACACACCCATGGCAACTATCACACATGTTCACCATATATTATATTTATAACATGCTTTAACCTAATGGATAGAATGAGGCTAATTGTGTCATTTTATACATATGATGATCTATGGGTTAGTGGGCCAACTTATAGTTATTAGGATACTACTAAGTGTCTCAAATACAATTAGTAAATTATTAACCATCCCATTATAGTTATTAAACATACATTGGGCAATTCAATTAATGGTTGTGAATATGAAATTAGTGTTATGATTATATTAGTCCATATACTTCTAACAGGTTTTTGCTAGAGATAGTGCCCGCAGTGACATAGCATACAACATGGGGCATGAACTACAGTCATGAAAAACTGGTTGGTATTAACCTGAAAGGGATTGTTCTCATACGCACATATTTCTCGGACAAAGATCCAAATGGTAGCGAGTATTGCAAGGATATGAAGATACATGAAAGAATGGGTAACTTTTGGCATTTCTTGTTTCCAACAACAAGTGGGTTAGATAACCCTTTCATTAATCCTACTGCTGATCCAAATTTGGCTACTTTAAATTGCTCTAGGGTGCTTACTTTTGATGCTAAAAATGATAGGTACAATCTCTCTAAAATTCTCTGGCTTTAAATTGTGAGTTCTTTTGTTTATTTTTGCATGTTCTCTTGGATCTATCATAGAATCCCTTGACCAAGAGGGACCTCTCTCCAAAAAAGGGTGTACCTGCAAATGTGAGGAAGATCCACCTCCATGCCCCAAACCGTCTTATAGCGTTGTAGTGTTAGGAAAAGCGGTGGAGGACGTAGCACTTGAGGAACTTGCAAGGCCTAATGAAGAACTAGTTGAGATAGAAGAAGGAGATATCATGTAAACAATTGGAAGGTTAGGGGCATTATGTTATCACACACTCTCAAGACAAAACTGGATAAACAATGGGAAAAATTCATAGTTGTGAAACTGCTTGGTCGATGGGTAAGGTATCAGATTTTATGCTCCCGAATAAAGAGCATGTGGAAACCAAGAGACCCCATGAAGATCGTTGATCTAGAAAATGAATACTTCCTTGTTAAGTTCATTGAAGAAGATGACTATTTTAACGCCCTGTCTAATGGGCCATGGGTGATCTTCAGACAAGTTCTCTTCGTTCAACGGTGGCTACCAAACTTTCGACCATCGCGAGGACAAATCCCTAGAGCTGTGGTTTGGATCCAGTTCATAGATTTTTCCATTCAGCGCTATCACCCAATGATCCTCACAGTGCTGGGGAATCTGGTGGGGAGCATTGTGAAGATTGATGAAGCAACCATGCAAGCTTAGAAGGGGAAGTTCGCGCGAGTCGCAGTCGACATCGACTTGAGTGTTCCTCTACGTACAAACATGGAGCTCGATGGGGAGAAGCCACTGGTGGCTTACAAAGGGCTTCCACAAATCTATTATAATTGTGGAATGGTAGGTCATGATTTTAGCACCTGTCCGAAGAGGCCATTGGTGCAAAGTGAACATCAGACTTCGATGTTTAGTGAAGGAGAAGGAGCATTAGGGCGAAGGAGTATGGCTGGTGTACCCTCTGGGAAGACTTTATACGTGATCGCCAATGGCTATGGCCCCTAGACTCAGGTGTAATGGAAAGCTCCAAGAAATTCGATGAAAAGACAGGAACAGAGAGGAATAGGTAGTCAAGGGGAGGCTAATCAACTGGGAGGCTCAAGGTTCTTTCTTCTGACAAATAAGGAGGTTATGGGGGAAGAGCCCACTGGACCGATAGAGCCAACACAAAATAATAACTTTCCTAGTTTCGAACAATGTTTTATTTTGAAATATTTAGTTAGAAAAGGAAAGCAAAAGGATCAGGGGTTAGCGTCTGTGCCTACTGAACCCTCAAGAAAATCGAGGAACGGATCAAAGGAAAGTTGGTAGCCCCACATCAGCAGACCCTAGGGGAACGGTTGTAGGCCAGCAGTCATCAGGAAAAGGGCTCGGATGCTTTCCTAAAGTTCAACTCTAACCCACATCCATGTATAAACACTTAGCGGTTGAAATCAGTTCGCATACTGAAATGGTCTGTGATAGTCAAGTTATTGCGGATAGGAATTAGGATGATGAGGAGCGACTCCACCTGGTGGAAGGAGTAGAAGAATTAGGGGAGGTGGGTAGGGTCAAAGGGGTTATAACCGCACTTTCACCCACTGAACCTTCAGATTTAGCAAGAGGGTCGGGTTTGTTGGAGGACATGCCTAACCAAAGATAGGTTGAGGAGCTGGTAACACAGACCTAGGGAGTTGGACACAAGGAAGAACACATAGGAGGTACAACTTTAATTCCATTATAGAGTAGTTTGTTCACGCATTTATTTCATTATGTTGATTTTCTTATGGAATTGTCAAGGGGTAGGGGGACTGACTTCCATGTTATACTGTGTAATTACATTTGTAATTACAAATTGGGCATTTTAATTTTGATGGAAACTCGAATTAGTAGATCACGGACTAACGAAGTAGTCCTTTCCTTGGGGTTTGATTATTCCTTTAGAGTGGAAGCCGAAGGCTTTTTTGGAGGGATTTGGATATTATGGAAGGAGGATTTTGATATCTCAGTAGTAATAGCTCATCGCTAATTTATTCATACCACCATCAAGTATGGTTCTGGATTGTTTGATTTTACTGTAGTTTATGGTAGCTCGCAAGTGTCTTCGTAATCCATGCTCTAGCCAGTTTTAAAATGGGTAGGATGTTCTATTCATCGATCTTGGCTTGTTGGAGGGGATTTTAATGCTAAAATGGAGATTTCAAACAAAAGGGGAGGAGCCACTTCAACGTAGGTGGTGAATAAATGTCTTAAGGAATGGGTATATAGGTGTGGGCTACACGATTTGGATTTTGTTGGATCGAAATTTACTTGACGGAGATGAATGGTTCAAGCTAGACTGGATAAAGTGTTTGGTTCGATAGCTTGGCTGTAGGATTTTCCTCAAACGGTGATTCACCATTTACCCTTTCTTGATTCAGACCATAGACCTATGTTGATTCATTTAAAAAGCCCGAATCAAAGACTAACAGGGGTCTCGATGTTCCACTTTCAAAATGCTTGGATAACACATTTAGGTTTTGACGATGTGGTCATAGAGCATTGGAGAGAAGACGATGAGTAAATTTTTAGCCAATTTCTCCAACTACCTTATGAGATGGAATAAGTTAGCTGTTGGAAATATATTCCATTTGAAAAAAAGCTACTAGCCCGGTTGGAAGGAATTCAGTGGGCAATAGATGTCAACAATATGGATTTGCTTTTAGACTTGAAGGAAAAGTTGAGTAGAGAACTATTGCAAGTATTCTGTGAGGAGAAATTTTTTGGCACCAGAGAGCCCGGTGTGAATGAATATTGAAGGGTGCTCGGAATGTTAGATATTATCACATTATCACTCTATCCAAAAGAAAGAAATTGAGGAGAGAAAGGCTCTTTGATTCCAATGGTCTCTAATTTCTGATCCGGAGCAACTGCGACTATTAGTCAAGACGTTTTTTATCCAACTTTATACTAACGAAGACAGGAATAATTTTCAATTTTTAATCTTAGGAGGTTTTCCGTTGCTTTTGGCAGAAAGGGTTCATGATCTAGCTTTACCAATCTATGAAACTGAAATCAAGAATATGATTTTTGACATGAATCCCAACAAAGCCCCTGGAGTAGATGGTTTCATTGTGTTATTTTTTCAAAACTTAATGGGGGAAGGTAGGACCAAAAGTGGTGGCGTTTATACAAAACGTTTCCATCTAGAATGATGGGCAACAAATTTGAATCAAACTATTTTGGTTTTAATCCCCAAAATCATAGCCTTTCTACCATGCTTTACAAGATTATTTCTAAAGTTATTGTAAATCGTTTGAAAGCCCACTTGAATCATCTAGTGGAGGCGAACCAATGCAGTTTTATACCTAGCAGGCACATAACAGATAATATTATCATCGCTTAAGAGGTTATTCACTTGATGCAAAAGAAGAAGGGGAAGACAGGGTATTTGGCTATCAAAGTGGATTTAGAAAAAGCATACGACTGACTTCGTTAGGATTTTATTCAAAACACTTTAATGAACATTGGGTTACCTGAGAATTTAATCCACATCATTATGAAGTATGTGACGACAATGTCTATGCAAATCGCTTGGCAAGGCACCGTTTCTGAGCCTTTCACTCCTTGGAGAGGTATTCGGCAAGGTGATCCACTCTCGCCTTATATTTTTGTGTTATGCATGGAGAGGCTCGGTTACCTTATATCGAAGGAGGTGGGATGCAGGATTTGGAAACCGATAAAGCTTAGTCGTACAAGGCCTCCCATATCCCATCTTTTCTTTGTAGATGTTCTCGTTCTATTTGCTGAAGCTACAGAATCGTAGACGCAGGTGATAGCAAGGACTTTGGAGTCTTTTTGTAAAGCCTCTGGATAGAAAGTTAGTATTGCTAAATCTCATATCTTTTTTTCTAAGAACGTTTCTAGAGAAAATGTGCGTCATCTTAGTCATGGTCTACAAATTACATGTACAACTAATCTTAGAAAGTATTTAGGACTTTCTTTAATTCATGGGCATACGACGAGAAATACCTTTCAATACATTTTAGATAATGCTCAAAAGAAACTTGCAGGATGGCGCGCAAGGGTGTTATTACTAGCGGGGCGAGTTACTTTAACCCAATCAATAATTTCGGCCCTCCCAATTTTTATGATTTAAATGCTAAGACTTCTGAGGCAACTTTGTGATAATTTGGAGAAAATCATGAGGGATTTTATATGGAGTTCAATGGACGATCATCGAAAAATGCATTTAGTTAATTGGGCGGCCGTGTGTCAGCCAAAAAAAGCAGGGGGATTGAGCATTAAATGCATTCGTCCTTCCAATGATGCATTACTTACAAAGTTAGGTTGAGCTTTGCATACTAAACCCACAGCTTTATGGGTTCAGATCCTACGGGCAAAATATCGTCTAGATGCTTATCATCTACCCCAAATGCTAGATAAGACAGGGGCTTCGGTAATTTGGAGAGGGATATCTGTAACCTGGTCATTTGTATGCTAAGGTATACGATGGAATCTAGGTAATAGGAGGCATATTCTCTTCTGGCTGGATAATTGGGTGGATGGTTGGCGACCATTAATTTTCGTGGCGACTTCTCAAATTCTTGAAAGTATTCTTTATGCTACAATTGCGGATTTTACTAATGAAGTTGGCATCTGGCATTGAAATTTGTTTCAATGATATCTCCCTTCCACAATATGTATGGATATTGCAGCTATCCGTCCTAATGTCGAAAGCATAGAGGAAGATAGAATAGTGTGGGGATAAACTAATCACGGGGGGTTCACAGTGGCGTTAGCTTACGAATTAATCGAAGGTAGCACCATAGATGTTAATAACAGTCTATGGGAGTTAATATGGAAATGGGGCAAGGCCTCAGCGGATTAAGTCTTTCCTTTGGCTTTTGGCAAAGAGAAAACTGCTGACAAATCAACAGCGAGTGGCTTGACATTTCACAACGGATAGCAGTTATCACTTCTGTGGGCAAGAAGAGTCATCACTGCATGCTATACGGGATTTTCCGAGAGTGAAATCTTTCTGGTGTAAATTCCCCCCTGAGGTGGTTGATACGGTCTTTTTTCAACAAGATAAGGGGACATGGGTGAAATCCAACCTTACGAAGTATTCACAAGTGAAGTAGGTAAAGTGGGTTATAATCTACGAAATCGCTTGCTAGTTCTTATGGTAATGGAGGAACAGAAGCCTTTTTAAGGTTGACTTTAATTGGCCGGAAGAAGGTACAAGAATCGTTATGGATTATGTAGATTGGATAGTCAGAGCAAGAGTTATGAAAAACTGCGTGTTTAAGGCCCAAGGTTTGCCTGTGGGTAATTTAGTGGATTGGACCAAACCGATAGAGGGTTGGGTTAAATTAAATATAGATGGTGCAGTTAAACAAGGGTCCAACATTGCTACCACTGGAGGATTAATTAGGGATTGTCATAGTCAGTGGTGTGACGGTTTTCAACAAAACTTTAGAAAGAGCTCGCCTTTAGTTGCCGAACTCTGGGGTGTTTTCTCAGGACTTACATTGGCCTGGGAGTTTGGATATTGAGGCTTTGTCGTCGAAGTGAATTCCTTAGAGATGATTAATATTCTTTCTTCTTCCAATATAGTTTTGTCTTGGGATAATTTTTTTGTGGCAGATACCCGTGGGTTATTACACCGAGCATAGGAGGTGCAAATTGAGCATGTATATCGAGAAGGGAGTTAGTGTGCTGATAGTCTAGCTTTTCGAGCAGTCTTATTAAGCCCAGGTTTGCATATCTACAGAAGCCTTCGATAGTCGTTATGGAGCTAATCCACCGAGATAAGTGAGGAGCTTTATACTACAGAACACTGCACTAATGCACTAATGGAGTGTTTGTTTCGTTTTTGTGTGGGGTTTGGTTATTTTCTTTTCCCTTTGTATTCAAAAAAAGAAAAGGATAACTACATGTTAACAGACAGGGGATGGTTATATTACGAGGAGTTAAGGAAGAGTGGATGGGGAGGAAATGTAGAGATTATGGGCCCCAAAGGTGAAGATCATTGTTTCAATTTGTTCAGATGCGATTCTGAAAATTCAAAGGCTATGCTTGAAAAGCTTGTTTCTTTCCTGAATGATCAACAGGAGAATGGGGATTATAGAGTTTGAAACAAAAGGATCATTGCTTGTTTCTTTCCTGAATCAAAACAACTCTTTTTCTGTCCTTCGCTGTTATGTTCTTGCTTATGTTTTCAACTTGATAAGTTGATCCGACTTAATTCTGTCACTGTGCTTCGTTTTTCCTATGTCATAAGTGGAAACGTTTGATTCGTAACAACTTCACTTCAATACGTTGGAAAGACTGGGGACTTGAAGTGGGTGTTCCATCAGTCACAACAAAGGAATAGAACAGAGAAAGATGATATAAGGGAGTCAAGACTTTAGTAGGTTCCCTCCTTTCAGTCATTGTTAATAATGAACATGCAGCAATAGAATAAAAAGCTTCAAGTGAATTGTAGACATTTTATTTCGTGCTTAAATAGAGACCAAGAGTCATAAACAGATAGATACCATTTTCCAAGTTACAAGCTTTATTTCTTCCACCTTCCCACTATCTTCAATCCAGACACACTCATTCAAGACGACTTAGGGTGGACACTCATGAAAGAAGCAATTTTCTGTAACATAGCAACAGAGTTCTCACACGAAAGTTTTTTCAAATGGAACGCATGCTCCTCTTCTTCAGCTTCCATAATCTCAACCTTACCATTCCATCCACTCTTCTTAAGATTCTCATAGTAATACCATCCCCTATATTTCAACGCATCCTTTTGCGCAACAGTTACAAGAACCTTGGAACAACCCAATTTAGCTAAGTTTGGATCAGCACCAGGATTGATAAGAAGGTCATCGCAGCCACTGGTGGTGGGATGTGCAAATCGCCAAATACGACCCGCTAGTTCTTGTAGTTCTCTGTAACCTGTAACGTTGACCTCATCACCAACTGGTTCTTCGCCTAAGAAATATGGATGAACCAATATAATTCCCAACAAATCAAAACCAGCTAGTTTCTCCTCACTATATCTCATAGCCATTTGGTGAGCTATGGTTGCACCAGCAGTATCTCCAGCAAAGAAAACTTTCCCGAGGTCAGCATTTGAGTTGAGCCATTCTTCAGGACCATTTCCATGAACGTGAGAAGCAACCCACTTGAGAGCAGTCCAACAATCATCGAAAGCGATAGGGAGAGGATGCTCAGGAGCTCTCCTGTAGTCAACAGAGACCACGATCACATCAACCTTTGAGACGAAAGAGTTAAGGTAATTATGGTAAGTGGGAGAGAAGGCTGTCTCTATCACGAAGCCTCCACCGTGAAAGTAGACGAGGAGAGGAAGCTTTTGGTTAGTACCAGCGATGAGTTTTGGAAGGTAAAGTCTGGACGAAAGATTTGCTTCCGGTGAATAGACAACGTCTTTTGAGAGAATGTTGGATTCAGAATCAAGTGAAGGTGGGACAATCGCTGTTCCCTTCAGTCTCTCTATACGACCATCCTTGTATATGCGAACCAAAGGGAAGTAGTCTTCTGCAACTTCGTTCTCGACGGAAGCCATGAACGAGGAAAACCAAGGGCCAAGAAGGAATGAGGATAGGTTGCAATTATTTCTATCGTTAAGGACTTAAGGCTATAAATTGATGCGACCGACGAGGTCTACGGTGTCTGTAATCAGATTTTTATGGTATCCAATGTTTAATGATGTCCTTATATTTTGTAATACTAAACTTATAATTATTAATAAAGTTGATAATCGCAGTTTTAAATTTTTAATTGCATGATACGGAATTAATGATTAGATAATTAAATACAAATATTAAAATAATAATCAAGTATTTTTATAATTATTAAAAATTCAACCAGTTCAATCGTATAAAGCTTTTTAGTTCAATTTATTTTATTAATTTTTATAGTTAAGAACCGATCAATTTATTCATTAATTAGTTAATTAATAAATTTTTATAAAATAAAATTAATTAATTAATTTTTATTTAATAATATTTTTAATTAAACATTAAATTTTTAGTCGAGCAAAAATAATTTTTTTAATTATATTTTAAATTCTTCAACATTATTCAATCTCTTGTAGTTTTGTAATAATAAATATTTTAAACTTTAAACTTTAAGCTTTTTATTATAATTAAAATTGACTGAACTTTTAAATTCAATTTTTTTTTCATCAGTATTGCAATCGGTACCTTTCTTTGGCAAATAGTAGGGTAGTGACGTTTCGTACGTGTGGTAAGGGATTGGGCCTCGGGGTCATTTTTTAGTTACAATGGAACATATATTTTATAATTAAAAGATTGAAGTAATCTGAAATGTTTGAGTAAGCCAATTTAACATATATTTAACAATGATATAAGTTATATGTTAAATTGTCAACAATTGTGGCTCATCCCACAATTGCATATCACACATTAAAAAATTATAGATTTGTGGGAGGTTGTTTTAATTATAAAATAACCCTCCCCTTTCTAGTTTTTGATCATTCAAAAATTGCTAATCTTTCCTTAAGGCAAAATTCTTTCTCCCATCTTCTGTAACATGTCACTTAAATTATTTTCTACAAATAGTGAAATATTAATTTAGTAGTGTCCAAGAAAGTAAGCATAATTACTTGAATCTCGTTAAATTATGGTGTCCTTTATTTGTCTATTTAATAGTTATTGTCAAGTATAGTTGTAGTGAATTATTGTGCTATTAAATTACCTGTCTAGAAAAATTTTGTCTAGAAGGTTGAATTTTAAGTAGAACCGTTTGTGACCCCTCCTTTCTTGGGAATTTACCTGGTGTAATTTTTCAGTATAATCATTCACACTCTATTTACGTAGACAATAATGCTCCAGGTGAATTTGTTACTATTGGTGGAAATTAACATGATTTTCGCAGCTATTGGTATTAGTGCCAAGGTTTTTTCTTAGTATGTTTTGTAGTTGCAGCGTGATATGATATTTCACATAAATTTTTTTTTCCTTAGGCTGTTGACATCCCATTGATAACTATTGAACAGAATTGTATCAGAGATGATAGAAATTAGAAATACGATCGCACCAACTACCTTGACAGCTTCTACCTCATCTATTTTAGCAAGGATGCTGTGAGAAATGCAAGATTTGTGGTGAAAATTTTTGATGGTACGGTATGTTGCAAAGTGAGATTCAAGACGGTCTTTTTTAGCAAGGTCTTGACATTGGCAATGAAGAAAAGAAACGAGATGATGTTGAGGAGAAAGATTGAAAGACTATAAATCATTTAGCATGTGATACAATTCGATCATGTCGTTCTAAAGAGCAAAAATATGTTTTCTCTAAAGAAACTTCTGCATCTAAATTATGGAACACATTGAAAGAGAAGTTCTTGAAGAATAGCAATCAGAATAAGCTTCATATGAAGAAGAGACATTTTCATTTCTCTTATGTTCTGTGTACCATTATAAATGATCACATCACCAGTTTTAATTAGTTAGTTATTGATTTAATAAATTTGGATGTGACATTTGAAGATGAATATCTAGCTTTGATGTTGTTGGGATCCCTTCCTGAGGAGTTTGAGTTTTTTGAAACTACTCTACTTTATGGGAAGGTTGGTGTATCTCTTAGTGAAGTTACAACTGCTTCGTATAGTCATGAACTGAGAAGGAAGACAAAGGAAGAACATACAAATAGGGCATGGAAGCTTTGGTAGTTAGAGGTCGTTCATAGAACCAGACTAAATGAAAGAAAGGGATATCGAAGTCGAGGCTCTAATTGCACAAAGATAAATGTGCCTTTTATCAAGAAAAAGGCACTGGAAAAAGGATTGTCCAAAGTTGAAGAATAAAAACAAACCTGAAAAGAAAAAGGCTATTGCAAATTTGATGGTTGCTAAATGTGAAGATGTAGACTCAGATCTTTCATTGGTTGTTACATCCTCAATAAACCCTTCTAGTCTATGGCTACTCGATTGAGGCTGTAGCCATCACATATGTCTCAATTAGAATTGGTTATCTAATTTTAGAGAGCTATAAGGAAGAATTGTCTACACAACAAATGACAATCTATGCACCACAAATGAGATTGGTTCAATTTGCTTGAGGAATCACGACAGAACAACCAAGGCTCTGGCAAATGTCAGATACTTGGCAAATTTGATGAAGAACCTCATTTTTATGGGATTCCTAGAATCAAAGGACTACATTGTAAATGTAGCAAATGGAGTAATGAAAGCCATTCCTGTTTCACTTGCGGTAATGAAAGGAATTCAAAGAAATATTAACTTGTATTATTACCAAGGTAATATAATTATTAGAACAACAATAGTAGCTTCTAATGAAGACCAAGAGCTAGAAGTAGTTAGGTTGTGACATATGTGCTTAGGACATGCATGTGAAAAATCCTTGAAGATATTAGTAAATCAAGGATTATTGAAAGGAGTTTTAAGCTGTAAATTAGACTTTTGTGAACATTGTGTCAGAGGGAAGCAGATAAGAGTGAAATTCAACACTGCAATCTATGATACGAAGGATATTTTGGATTATATTCACTCTGATACGTGGAGACCTTCCAAAGCAGCTTCTTTGGGAGGAAAAAACTATTACATGACCTTTGTTGATATTTTTTCCCGAACAATATGGGTGTATACTATGAAGACTAAGGATGAAGCACTGGGAGTTTTCCTCAAATGGAAGAAGATGGTGGAAACTCAAACAGGAAGATTGAGTTTAAAGGCAATAAAAGATTTATGTCTTATTAATAAATTGTTAGAAAATTAGAAGCCTAACATGTTCCTGAATTAGAGATAAATTAAGAAAAGGTAGAAAACTGTGATGCATAACTAAAGGTGGTAAAAGATGAAAGAAAAACTACAATGTGGCATCTATGTCTTAATAAGAAAGACAGTAATGAGATAGGTAGTTGTGTCTTAATCTTCAGAGAAGAAAGAAAATATTGTGATATGATACATATAGTTGAGTCATCTTAATGAGCAAGAGATGATAAAACTTCACAAAGAAGCTTAGTAAAGGACGATAAATAAAAAAATATAGATTTTTGTAAGTTTCATGTGTTTTGTAAAAAAGCCTAGGGTAATCTTTTCGAATGTAATGTTTGGAGAGCAACATATATTAGAACAAACATATGGAAAAGATGCACCGAGGTCAACAATAAGTAATCCTAGTATAAAGTTGATATTAGTACAATTTGGAATAGATATTAAGAGAGCTAGAAATTCTATTTTAGGAGATAATATAATGTCAAAAAAAGTAACAGCATGGTATAAGTCAGAAGTTTGCAAAAGGAAAGAAGAGGATGGATTA
This sequence comes from Erythroxylum williamsii, assembly GCA_027564335.1. Taxonomy (NCBI): domain Eukaryota; kingdom Viridiplantae; phylum Streptophyta; class Magnoliopsida; order Malpighiales; family Erythroxylaceae; genus Erythroxylum; species Erythroxylum williamsii. The sequence goes on from JANITW010000235.1 coordinate 69,310,358, forward strand.
GGATTTATCCCTATTGTCAGTTTTAATAGATAAGCATTATAAGGTCCTAAATTGTACCCTAGTTGGAATGTTACATGTTTATGAAAGTACATGTGTGATAGGTGTTAAAAGTTATGATATGATTGAGAATTACATATGACTTGAATTTTGGTTTAATGGATCATACTTAGTGAATTGGAATTAATTAAAATCATTAGAGAATTAAGGTATTAAAATGTATATTTGGACTAGGAAAATTGTCAAGTGGCAAGAAAAGTTGGTACATGAAAATTGGTATGAATAAGCCTCTACTTTGAATGACTTTTGACATAGTTAAATGTGAGACAAATGGACCAATTATTATGTGGCAAGTGGACCAATCTTGGAGTGACATATGGACTAATTTTTTAAATGACAATTGAAAAATAAACGTGTAAATTAGTGGAAGCATCTTAATTAGGCAAATGGTATTACATGCATTAAGACATATGGCTTTGTAATTTGATGACACCTAGCTTGTTGATGGGGTGATTCCAACAGCCAATTTTTTGCTTCCTTCATTCTCTTCTCCACCAAATTCGGTCTTTGTTTCTCTGCATTGTAGTCTTAATCCTAGCCAACTTATAGCACGAAAATTATACTTTATCCCTATACAAGACAGCCAAGAAATCAGTTCAAAGTGGTCTCTATATTACTGTCCAAAAATCACTTTGTTTTCATCATGAGATTGTATTGATTAGCTGGTATTTTGAAGTTGAATTGGAAGTTAATTAGGTAAGGGAATGCTAAACATGATTTCATGTTATATTATGAAATGTTCAGTACTTGGATTGAAAGGAATATGTGTTAAGATGATGTGAATTGAATGCTGGAAAAATGATTCTTGTATAATAATTTCTAGTTTGGTTTTGATGTGTGGAAGATATTGATTTGTAAGTTACTTAAGAAATGACTTTTAAATTGGTTATGTACATGCAATTGATGTGTAATTGAAGCATGAATAAGGGGAATTGAAGTGGAATTGATGAACTTTGGTGAAGAGGCATTGAAGGTGTAAAACGTGAGTTAATTATAGTGGTTTCACTGAATAGACATCAATATTTTGGCCATAACTTGACCTGTAGATATCCAAATAGGTTGAATTTATTTTTAGATTATACTGCATACATATGTATACAATTTTCATGAAGGAATATAACTTTAATTTTGTCTCAAAGGATTTTGAAATTTGGCTTGAAGTTGAGTTTTGGATTCTATCACGTTTTGATAATAGTCTTTAGTATTTTGGGTATAACTATAAGAATAATGAACCAAATTGTATTAAATTTAGTTCATTAGAAAGTTAAGACATGGAGGAACATTGGTTTAGGAGAATATATTGCCTAGAAACCTTAGTTTCTATGTTAGAATGGCCATACAAAATTGACCTGAAAACTTGTCCTGGAAAAAAAAAACTGAAATTGGGTACAGCCATGCATCACACTCATTTTTAGCCTAAGCATGAATTTTTCCTTACACAAATGCTACTGAATCTCCTACAAAACTCTTTCGAGTAACACTGCAATTTAGTAAACCTAGATGATGTTAGATTGATTAAGTAGAAGTTAATCTAGTTTTGGATTATTAATTGAGGTAATAACTTAAAGAATGTGTGATTATTTAATAAATGTGTGATTATTTAATAACGTGCCTAATGTTAACATGTATGGTATGTTCAAGATGACTGTGTTCTTAAGAATACAAATGTATTCCAAGGGTTTTATGTGATGTGAATTGGATATGGATGTTTGTGAATTAAGAGTTTTTATGATGTTATGTAATATGTAATGACTTAATGTTTCATTGATATATTGATGCAAATGCTTATGTTTATAAAACATACTGAGTTTGATTAAAAGGGAATGAATTTGTTCAATCTCAGAAAAATGTAATAAAGATATACATTATAAATTACATTAGGTGTTTGTGGTTCTAAAATCTAAAATTTGATGTTTTAAAACTTTTAAGTCCTGATCGTGGGCAAATAGGCATGCCTAGAAGGGTCTGCAGTTACTCCTGTGACATTTTGGTGTCTCCTATGACACTTCAATGTCTCCTGATGTTGACACTCCTGTGTCTTCTGATATTGACACTGTTAGAGTAGTGCCCTAAAGGCAATCCCCTTTAGCGCATTTTGTTCATAGTCATGTACAGACTTTATAAATAAATAAAGAAAGGCATATTTCATTAATTTGATGTTCTTTATGAATTGATATTGATCTATAATCAAATTAATGAAGTTCATGATATATGACATAGCATGAAGGAAATTATGATGTGATCATAATCCTGAGATTCCTATCATGTGCAATTATGTCA
>JANITW010000235.1:69423388-69438389 GCA_027564335.1 Erythroxylum williamsii
TGATCTTCAATTTTGCAATGAATGACTTCTACAATTTTTTCACCAGCTTTGTAAAAGTATCCGGAAGTTGATCTTCAGTTTTGCGAGGAATGAGCTCTACAATTTTTTCTTCTGCTTGATCTCAAATAAAATAATATTTTGTACTAATATGTTTGCTTTGGCTATGTGATACTGAATTTTTCACAAGTGATATAACAAATTTATTGTCAATATATAATGTACTTGAACCTTCTAGTGGATGATATAACTAACTCAAAAGATTCTTTAACCATATTGCTTAACATGTACATACTGTTGCAGCGATATACTCAGCTTCACATGTAAAGAAAGCAACTACTTGCTTTTATGACCACAAAAATATTACTGATCCAATGTGAAATGCATATTCAAATGTGCTCTTTCAATTATCTCAATCTCCACAATAATCGCTATCTGAATAACTAATTAACTTTAAATCTTGAGAATATGTATAAAATAGACCATTATTTATTGTACTTTTAATATATCTCAAAATTCTTTTTGCTGCAATGAAGTGATCTGCCTTTGGCTTCTCCATATATCTACTGACCAATCCAACTGTATGCATAATATCTAACCATGTGAAAGTCAAATACCTTAGACTTTCGACTAGGCTTTTGAACAGTATTAGGTTTATCGATTTTCTATTTGAATCCATCATCAATCTTATACCTTTTTCTACTGGAGTAGCCATTAGCTGGCAATCCTTCATTCTAAACTTGTTTAAGATTTGTTCCGCATACTTCTTTTGCAACATAAATATTCCATCTCCTATTTGTTTTATCTCAATTTCAAGAAAGTATGACATTTCACCAATATCTGTCATTTCAAATTATTTAGTCGTAGTTTTCTTAAAATCACTAAATATACTCAGATCATTTCTCGTGAACATCATCTCATCCACATATAGACACACAATCATCATGTCACCAGCTTGATTTTTCTTCGTGCATAAGACATGCTCATGTGGGTTTTTTGGAAAATCATTCTTTTAGAAATGCTCATCTATTCCCATGTTCTAAGCAAATAGAATTTGCTTTAATCCATACAATGCTTTCTTCGTACGATAAACTTTGTCTTCCTATCTTTTTTTAATATATCTACTGGTTGCTCAATTTAGCCTTCTTCTTCTAGTTATCCATTCAAAGAAGTTGATTTCATATCCATCTGATAAATCTTCCATCTATTTTGTATTGCCTGTTTTATAAGAAGTCTAATAGTATCAATTATTGCAACTGGAGCAAACACTTCTTCATAATCAATTCCTTTTCTCTACGTATAGCTTTTAGCGACTAATCTTGCCTTGTATTTTTCAACCTTTCCCTCTTGATTAATCTTTGTCTTGTAGACCCACTTAACTACCTTGTGTGCTTTCAGAAGATTAGTTAGTTCTCACGTATCATTTATATTGATCGTAGCAATTTCTTCGTTCATGGAATTTTCCCACTTTTTATATAGCCTTTTCAATGCGTTGACCCCTGCTTGTATTGCTACGTAATTGGCTATGGTTGCTCCGGCACTATCTCCAGCGAGAAAAACCCTCTGAAAGTCAACGTGGTTGTTAAGTAGAGGTTCTGGTCCTGACCCTTTAGAGTGTTTGGCAATCCATTGCAATGCAGCCCATGAATCGTTGTAAGCAATTGGTAGAAGATGCTCAGGAGCTAACATGTAGTCAATTGAGATGGCAATGACATTGGCTTCGTTGGCCATACAAGTGAGAAAGTTGGTCCATGAAGCGATGAAAGGCGAGCCGATGGAGAAGCCACCGCCGTGGTAGTGGACAAGGAGTGGAAGTTTCCGATGAGGGGTGTTAAGTTTTGGGACAAAGGTACGGGCCTTGACTCCAGTTTCAGGCGAGAGCAGAATGCCTTTGGTTTGTACGCAAGTCTTGGAGTCCAATCCTGCAGACACATTGGCGGGGCTCGGGTACCTCTCCATTCTACCATCTTTGTACACCTTGAAGAAGCCTTGGAAATTGTGGACTACTTCATCAGAGATTCAATCCATGGTTGAGTTCTTGATATGTGCTTTTAGATCCAACATCTGTGTCTCTATATAGTATGTGGAAGACAGGTTTCAGAATTGAATTCCTAGCTAATTAATTGATCATGCAAGCATCTTTGATGTCCACTCTTTTCCACATGTAGTATTCCTTACTGTATAAGAATCAAAATTGAAGAAAAGAAGATAATAGTTCAAACTATGAGAATTTAGAGCACTGAAAGCAATTTGTTACCAAACCAGACATACTAGTAGTAGACTGAAAGCAACTTGTTACCAAACCAGACATACTAGGAGTAACACGACTTCCATATCTTAACTCGAAAGTCAGGGTCTCCGCTTTTCACTTGGAAATAAATTGGGACAAAGCGAAAGGAACTTGAGAGAGTAGGTTTTGTAGGTTAGATCATAGTAGAATAGATTCCAACAATATGTCTCCCCACTACATTACTCTCTCTTTTCTTCATATTATGCCAAATAAAGCAAAACATGATAAAAGTAGTGTCTATATATATACATATATGGGTATAACCCCACTACTTTGAAGTTTTAGTAAGATTAGGAATGCCCATCTCTTCTTATGGAATTCAAAGTTAGAAAATTTACATATTTAAACTAAAATAATGTCATTTTAATAAATTATATTAAAATAAAATTATTTTATATTTGTTCGAATTTAAATTTAATTCAAAATCTAATTAATTTTATTTTAATTATATTAATTTCGAGCCAAGATTGTACAACATTATAGTGAGGTTTGAGCTCTTGCCAAAAGGGTTATGGGGTGGTGAAGAAGAAATGTAAGACCTTAAAGTGGTAGGGAGTGTGAAAGCATTGTTAATGATGATCCCATTGGTGTTATGATTGCTATTAGTGATTTAATTGCACGAAAAAGTTACGTGACTCTATTCTATTTGCTAATTCAATTTGATTCCATCAACAAAGAAAATGTGCCAAAGTAGTCGCTTCAAAGACATTGACATGCATTGAATGATATAATTAATAAGAGCGAAACATACCTCTTCAATTTTTACAAATTAATAATGTTTTATAAAATAAAATTAATTAATTAATTTTTATTTAATAATTTTTTAATTAAATTTTAAATTCTTATTTATTTATATTTTAAATTTTTTAATTTTATTTAATTTCTATAATAATTGAATTATTAAAATCTTAAATATTTTATCTTATCGATCTAAGGATTAAAAAAAAAGTTGATATGGTAAATTCTTTTATGAGACCCATACACTCCGTTTCTTGTTCTAACTATTAAAAAAATGACATTATTTTGAGACAATAATAAGAATGTAATAAGATATTTGAATCATTTACATATAAAATGAAAAATTAGATTATAACGGGGTATTTAAAAAAAAGGATATAAACTTTTCTATTATATAAGAATAAGACTGTATATTATCACATCTCTCTAAATTTTATTTTATTACAATATTTTAGACTGAGTATGGAGCGAGCGAGACGTGCATAGCACTGGACTTGAACACGTAGTTTAATCGAATCGATCCCTTAGTGAGTTAGTTCTCCTCAACTTAGTTTAATCGATCCCTTAGTTCCCCAACCCTATGACTTCAACTTAGCTCGTGTCCAATGTACAACGAAACAAAAGTAAACGAACAATGTCAATAGACTTGGACGTCTCCAGTCCTGAGGATGTCAAAAAGTAGCACAATCCCTGTAAATCTTAAATTATACTTATGAATACTTGCCGCCGACACCTGTCAGGAGAGTAAAGGCGTTCAATACGAGCTAGAGTCCAAAAATGAAAAGGTGAACAGGTGAGATTTCAATCGGAAGCGGATACGGCAACGCGACTGATACAATGCCATGCGTTACTCTCCAGTCCCCCGACTTTATTCCCTTATCTTATCACCGCTTCCTTTCCCCTTTTTTCCGTGGCTCCTCTCCTCTCCCTCCTCTCCTCTCCTCTCCTCTCCACTCCTCTTTTGTTTAGTATAAGGACACACATTTATTCTTTTTACCTAGAAATATAGAATATAATACAGTCATTGCGAGTACACAAGTTATAAAAGCAGAGGCTGAAGATGAAAGATGAGAAGAAGATAATATAGATGCACTTGTGGATGCTTTTTTCTTGTGAATACAGATACAGAAAAAGGGTGCATTTCACTGTTCTTCATTGAGTTCAAAGAAAGAAGAGATACAGAGAAATCCAGGATTAGCAACAAACAACCATCTTCATATCAGGTTTTTGTTTGTTTGTTATATCATCATCTCTTGGTAGGTATGAGTAAGGAAGGGCAAAAGGCAACGCACTATGAGCCTGTTAAAAGCTACGATGAAGAAGCAGAAAGTGAGAGGACATCTTTGAGAAAAGTAGGTGAATCCCGTCGTCATGAAGAAGAAGATGTTGAATTGGCTCTTTCTTTCTCCGACTCCGGGTACAATGCCAATCTCGATCGAAGCCGCAAACTTCCTGTTATGAAAGAAACTAAATTCTTAAACCATTCTTCTCCACATTCAAACCACCACCAACATCAACAACACCAGACCGGCCGTCTAGTTTCCCTCGATGTTTTTCGAGGACTCGCTGTTGCGGTAACTGGATTTTCTTGTCTTTACTGTGTCCTTTCCTTCCATTTTTTGTGTGTTTTTTTTCATTGTTTTCTGCAGATCTCGTACATCCTGTTATGGGGGATCTGTTTGTTTTTAACATGATTGATTTACTCCGATGAGTAAAAATATCTCTTACCAACTTTGTAGTAATTCGTAAATCTCACAGAACAGAACAAAAATTGTTTTTTGTCCATGACCCAGTTTTTGATTTTTCTGCTTTGTTTTTGATTCCCCACTTGTTAAATGGATTAAGCAGAACTCCAGAAAGACTTTCCTTTTAATACGATATCTATATTCACTCTTTTTTCCATGGATGTATCTGTAACAAATTTTCAAGTCTGTATACCATTCTATTTTTGTGTTTTGCCTATGGTTATTCCCATATCCGTCTGGTTTTCTAAATTAGTTCCAGATTTTGTTGATCCCAAAATGGTGGGAAGTTTACATGTGCATTTATTCGCTTCTCCAACATGTTCGGAAAATCTTAGCCCATGTTAAGTTCCAGTGAATGTGTTCAAACCATATCATATATTGCACCTTAATCTAATGAAAACTTCCCATATAGTCAAACGACGGACAACATCAATGAACAGGGACTGAAATCAATTTTACTTCTTTCCTTTAGCCACGACTCCTGTTGTGATGGCGACATATGTTTTCAGTTTCAGGATTAGAAACAAAAATTAGAAAGTCTAATTTTTGTTCTAATTTTTTGATTGAAATATCTAAAACGATCGTCTTACTTGTTGATATCAAACACTAAAATGCAGCTTATGATTCTCGTGGATGATGCTGGTGGATTGCTGCCAATGATTAATCACTCACCTTGGAATGGTCTAACGCTCGCAGATGTTGTGATGCCATTTTTCCTCTTCATTGTTGGTGTTTCCCTTGCACTCACCTACAAGGTACTCTTTTTTATGCTTTTATCATATAGACATTACACACAACAACACTAAAAGTTCCTACACAATCACATTCCTACGTTTATGATACAGTTATTCTTTTTATTGTTCTTACACACAGAAATTGTCTTGCAAAGCCGTTGCCACTAGAAAAGCATTGATGCGAGCACTCAAACTACTGTTTTTAGGACTTTTTCTCCAAGGTGATCCTCTTTAACAGCTACATTATGCATTGTAGAGCACTCGCTTAATTTCTTTGTTATTGTTTCCATTTTCGTGAGAACCAAGGAGGGCAGTGTTACCAGAGTTTCATGTTAGATAGTCAACAGATGCTACTTTCACTTCTGTCCAGGGGGTTTTTTGCACGGCCTCAGTGATTTAACTTATGGAGTTGACATTGAACGAATAAGGTGGACGGGTATATTGCAGGTATGCCCAACTTATCTGTCCTAACCCTTCCTTTTCATTATAGTCTGATCAGTTTAGGCTTGTAAAGTCTAGCAAATTGAAATCATTTGATGCTATTGAGGGAATTGATTGTACCTAAATCAACTTTTTAGCCATATCAAGTCTGCATTATTGCTATAGCTAAATTCTGTACAAACTTCAGGCTATGCTTATCCTCAAAGTAGTATAATTAATGCCTCTTTTTTCTCTCAGAGAATAGCAATAGCATATTTAGTAGCAGCAGCATGTGAGATTTGGCTGAAAGGGGATGATTCGGATACTTCAGCTACATCTGCACTGAAGAAATATAGACTCCAGTGGTAACCACTTTGATTCATCCCACAATTATTCTAATTGATGCCACAGCAAAGCCTATGGCTCACGGACGGGTTATCTCATAAAAAGATTTGACTTGCCATATAACTGTTGTAAAATTATTGGTTGTGCTTCAAACTTGAAATTTGGCATCTGCTGTAATTAAGATTATTTGTGAAATTAAGTTATCCATATTATGGTAATTGACATACTCTTTCTCAGGATCATGGCTTTGGTGCTAGTTTTTCTATATCTTGCCTTGCTGTATGGCCTGTATGTTCCTGATTGGGAGTTTCAGCTTCCATTTGGAGAGTCTTCCTCTGCTCCCAAGATACTTTCAGTGAGCTCCATTTCATTTCTTTCCTACCTCAGTAACTTATAAGCTTGACTATTTCCATGTCAAGAATTTTTTTTTATCTGCATTTACTGCTCTTTTTGAGTGGCTTGAAATAATCTTTTATAAATATTTACTAAAAGGTGAAATGTGAAGTGAGGGGTGACACCAGTCCAGCTTGTAATGCTGTTGGAATGATTGATCGTGTGTTACTGGGAACTCAACATCTATACAAAAAGCCAGTTTATGCACGAACAAAGGTTGTTAATATGAGCCCTTTAATTACTTGTCCCAGTTCTAGTTCCCTAATTTCTTCTAGTCATTGAGCAAGTTATCTAGTATTGATGTAATTTGCATCTCATTGAACAGGAATGCAGTCTAAATTCTCCAGATTATGGCCCATTGCCCCTTAATGCTCCTTCATGGTGTGAAGCCCCTTTTGATCCTGAAGGACTCCTGAGGTTGGCATGAAACTTTGTTGTAGAGTAATACCTTCCGGCATTAATAATGCATGCTATAATCTTTGCTTTATGAAACAGCTGGTAGCAAAGTACCAGCTGATAAACATGGGAAGATAGCAAATAAAACTTGGTTTCTGACTTGGAAGTTAGATCTTCTTCTCTTGTTAAGGTTTCTTGGTAATCCCTGTGTCTGTGCTTGTAGTTCAGTAATGGCAATTGTAACGTGTTTGGTTGGTTTGCACTACGGGCATATTGTCCTTCATTTCAAGGTGAAACATTTTTGAAGTCTCATATTTTATACAATTGTGTTTATCCATTCTCTTCAAAGTTCTATTAACGCTACTGTCTGCAATTATGCAGGGTCATAACGATAGAATATGTCACTGGATGATCCCATCAATATTTCTCATCCTTTTTGGGCTGATCTTGGACTTATTTGGTAAGTAATTAATTAAGCTGCTTCTTCTCTTGTATTTTTCTTCTATTGTATCTGGCTACATCTATGAGAAGTGCAATCTTTCTTGTTATAGGAATGCACATCAACAAGGCTCTTTACACATTCAGTTACATGTGTGTCACTGCTGGAGTTGCTGGCATTCTATTTGTTGGAATCTACGTGCTGGTTGGAAAATTTCTTATGTTATACATACTAAGAGCTTATGATACGAGTAATTCATTAAAACTAACAATTCTTGCACAGGTTGATATGTATGGATATAGGCGAATTACCTTGGTATTGGAATGGATGGGGATGCATGCATTGATGCTATATGTGCTTGCAGCTTGCAATATCTTGCCAGTAGTCCTCCAAGGTTTCTATTGGAAGCAGCCTGGAAACAACATTGTACTATTTCTTCTCTGGTTATTTTTGTCTTGTTCACTTCCTGTACATTAATTCTTTTCACTTGTTTCAAATGTCATTAACTTCCCGCTCTTGCAGCTTGGGTTAATAGGAATTGGAAGATGAACAACAGCAGCAGACAGGGAAAGTAGCAACTTCTACCTCGTTATTGTCCTCACCACCTGAAGACAACTCAACTTATTTTGTTGCATTTAGTTGGAGCATATGAAGAACTTTGGTTCAGAGTGCTTTACAAGATGGGAGCAATAAGACCCTTTATTGCTTACTGTTTCCTCAGTAAATGAAATATGGCATTTCCTTCTGCACATCAGTTACATACGAGTAGCGATTAAACTTGTTTAACAAATTTGGGAAAAATGTATGACCTCAGTGGATTCCTCTTTCATAGTAAAGATTTTGACTCAGAGCTCATTTACAAATACATCAAACATGAAACGAGTTCTGATCTCATCCAATTTTTCATTGGAGACAATGTTGTGATACAACTATGTGCAGAAATAAAGTTTGATGAAGAGGCCCCTTCTTATGGCCTTAACATGTTTATTAGGTGATGGTAATATGGATCTTGTTGTCAATTATGTATGCAAATGTATATTAGGTGGTGGTAATATGGATCTTGTTGTCAATTATGTATGCAGCTTCATGTCAAACGGTGACGAATCTCTTGGCATTTTAATATCACCTATTGCGTTGTACTTCAGTAGTCGTAAGCGAAAAATGGGATCTGCAGTTATTAATATTGTAGAAGGCAACTATATGGGAGAGTTCATGTATCAACCCGGAAGCATCAAAAGATAGTTCATCAAGCACACCATACAGAGAATTGAGTGTGAAGAGAGTAGAGTAATGAACATGTCAATGATAGTTCATCAAGCACGCACAACATCAAAGAACTGAGTGTGAAGAGAGTAATGTAATGAACATGTCAAAGTTCATCAAGCACACCATACAGAGAATCGTGGAGAATGAGAAGCATATATAATGAACATGTCACACTTTTTCTTTCTTGTAGAGAGCCTAATGGAAATGTCTAGGTGAAGGTAAATTTGGACGAGAAGGAGACGGCTAGCTCGGATGGTAGTAAGGGTAAACAGTGTATATAGTCTGAGCAATAGTAAGTGCAAAAAGGAAAGCAGCAGCAATCAGGGACATGATTGCCCATGGATTCCTGAAATAGGTGTGAATCAGATTGGCTCGCCACTCATTCCAGGACTTTTTGCAATAAGCATTGACCTTTTTATGAACCGCATACAAGCTACTTTCAGGATCCAGAGTGATATCTTTGGAAAGGGAGTTGAACAATTTAGCCACAGCTTTGTCGCTTCCAATAGCATTCTGTATGATTCCTTGGGAATGAAGAAGAGCTACATCTTTTGCACTGTCTATGATGTTGTCCATGAAGAAGACATAGGACGTCACCTCATTGCCCGCACCTACATGCAATCGCTCAAAGGCGATCAAATTCAGAAAAATGGACTCGGTGGCATCGTCTACAACAATCGTCGGAAGCTTAAGAACCCCGCCATGAAATGAGATGTCTCTCAGGCTTCGACTTTTACTTTTCTTGAACCAGATTCCTGCTTCATTCAGTTCTGTTGCAGACCTTATTATATCATCAGAATCACCTCGATAGCGGGCACTGCCTGATGATCTATGGCCACTTTTTTTCTTGCTCAAGTTTTCCTCAAAGAGAATACTTTTCCTGTATACATCCAATACGTGCAAGCATTTATCATTGGTCGAGAAATGGGTACTACTGGAAAAACAGAACTTGAGTATCAGCTTGTTCACAAACCCTTCGTCCTGAAGAAGAAGAAGAAGAACCAATTTGGTATTTCAAAAATCAAACAGCAGAGAGAATGTACTTTGGGTAGTTGTCAGAATAACGTACCTTTGCCTTGTCACTTTCAACTGCAATTAGCTTATTAAGTAGCAGTATTGGTAGTTGATTTTCGAGCATCAACATGTCACGCCTGATGTATGGCATGATATAGAGCTTTCCGTGAATGCTAAAAATCGGATCATTGGTAGCATAATCATCCAAGGTATGGGTTGCAACACGTAAGAGTTCCAGCATGAAACAACCATCAAGAATCATCAGTTGCAGAAATCCATCCGTGTCTTCCTGCCATGACACATCAAGTTGATCATAACAATCTTTCAGAACCTGCACGACTTCCTTCAACGACTCAACAAACGGTTGTAGAGGTTTCCTTGATCGTTTCAGGAAATGAAGGAGTGCTCGGTGCTTATGCTCCTCCATTGGCCTTAGATGATCTTTCCCATGATGGTAAGGACCGAAGGAGACTGCCTGAGGGATATAGGCTTTCCTGTTCAAGTCCGTGACACATGATGGTATTTTGTAGATTGAACGTTTTCTCCAATGTTCCATCTCTGTTGACGTATCGACCATGCTTTCGAGTTGTTCATTAATTTTAACCACCCAGTTGCTCGCTGCCATTGCTCTGAATATCTGAAAGATGAGGTTTCAAAAACCGATTAAAAAACCTTTACATGTAAGCTTGATTTGGCACTTGACGAAGTAAATTCCACACAATCTTTTTTATTTCCTTCCTCCTAAATGGCACTGAGGTCTCACTGAAACTGAAACAATCTGCTGAACATGTAATCCTGCTTGGTTTTCATTGCTCGGGGTTGGATGCAAAGAGAACTTAGTCCTCGTATCTGTTTTAAACAGTTGCTTCGAATTGTCAAAAGCAAACAAACGACCCAACAACACAAAAAGATAAATGGTGGAAGTGGGAACCGAATATTTCGCGGTGGGATTATGGATGCCTGAGATTCTTAAAGCTGCTAAAGACTGATGGTAATAAGCTAAGTATTCAAACGACTGCAAGCAACTTAATGTTCCTGATGGCAATAGTTCCTTTCTTGCGATGGTTGTAGATTAAATTTAAAACTGTTAAACGATGCTATTCCTCTTCAGGAAGGAATATCGTGTCTTTTGTTTTGTCATCGTGAAGTTAATGTGGAAACCTGGTGGGCTGGAGTACTCTTGCATAGGGTTGAATCTGCTTCAATACAGATAGAGCATATAGCATCTCGACATCACGGGCTACGGCAGGAGGTCTCCTCCGAGACCACACGGGAAAATGTCTAGGTGGCTTTGGACACAATATTAGATATTGCACTTCAGTTGCGCTGAACTCTGGGGAGTATAAACCGGCCTCTCATTGACATGAAATCTGAGATATCGGCGAGTGGAACTTGCCGTTGACTCCCTTACTGTTCTCAGTTTCTTAGCATCCTTCACTCCACCGTCGGCTCCCTTTAATAATCTTATTTTGGGAATTCACCACTTACTACAATGTTAATGAATAATGAAGGCTAGGTATATTTATCGTGAAGCTAATCGAAGTATATATTGACTAATCAACCAGGCCAAGTCTCTAAAACTAGGCGTCTATTGGTATCAAAACTTACCTATGAGTTGTGCTACTATCCTTTTAGAGGATATATCTGGAGATTCTGGGGTTTCCTTCCTCCGCTTAATAACTTAGTATATTTATACTTCTCCTATTATTAAAAAAAAAAGACAAAAAGATAAGAAAGTAGAAACGGGATGGTATTAGATCAATGTGGCAAGAAGGGAGGTGCCATAGAATCTAATCTATCAAATGGAACACCTGTTTTTTTCTTTTTCTTCAAATCAATTAGACACATCTGAAATAAAAAACAGGCGAAGTCAACACGATGCAATCACAAGAATAATACAGACAAACGTGGTATAGATCAACATATGTTGTAATAGTAATATTAAATCCTCGCTCAGGAAGAAATGGTATGGTTTTCTTATATTATGATGGGATACATAATGCAAAAGCAGTAGACACCATATATAAATGGTGATCATGGTGATATGCAGTAACAGTAACACTTAAATCTCTTACATAGGGCCCTGAATAGTGGGCATGCAACCAAGTGTTGAAGAAACTGGACCCGACAGCGACACTTTTGAAAGGCTTACAAATCGAAAATTAAGGAATGGGGAGTCAAATCGTAACGTGTAAGAATTCCAAAGCACCGGGTGGCTTCTTTCTCATGTTCATATGTCTCTGTCTCTCTTGCATTCAGGAGGAAGTGTAGGATATCTGACCCTATCAGTGCAGTAATTGTAGATGGTGAATTTCCGACGGACCCACATGAGCCTCCTGTACTGGTATCCGTCAAGATCCTGGAACTCTTTCTGATCCCACCATCGCTTGCCCTGAGTGGCACAGAACTTGGCCTCCACAGAAGCCTCACATCCGTCGATGTGGAAGCCCTTGTATGCTGCTATAAATGGAGCTTTTGACCAGTCTGTCTTCTCACGCCCGCCCCTTGTGGCCCAATCATCAGCATTCCACAAACTTGAGTACATCTTCATCGGTTGATTGAATGGAAATTTAACCCCCAAGTCCTTGCAATTCTTGAACACTCTAATTGGAACATCGTCCACGAAGAACCTGAAATTTCCAAGCCCTCTTAAACACGTCACATCATAAGGAAACAGTTCAAAGTGTAGGCCAGCTCAAAAGTAGCATGTGAAATTTTCGCTCATTATGTCAGAAAGTAACCAACTTTATCGAATTTCAACGCAAAAGTCTTTCTGCAAATTAGCTAGAATGACGGATTAAATTGAGTTGAGGGGACTCCAGCACTTACACAACTTGATACAGGTTCCAGAGGATAGAATAGGAGTGATATGTTTTGGTAGGGTCAAACCAGAGGTAAATCCTTTGCTCTCTGTTTCCTGCCCCTCCCGTGAACACATTTGTCTGCAAGATGTAGGGCTGCCCACTCCTGTTCCCCAGGAACTCGAAGTCTATCTCATCGTGTTCCGAGTTTTGAGAAGACAGCTGTGACGCACACATGCATATCATATAACGTTCAAGCTCTTGAATTAAAATGCAACTAAGTAACATCATCTAAATAAAAGGCAGCAGACAAAACAAAGACAATGGCTTGACCAGCTAAAACCAGTTAAAACAAGTTCCAATCCTGTAGAAAATGTCCGAACTACACGGTCAAGAAACTCCCAAAAGTTCAACAATGTAACAAGTAGAAATAACTCACATAAAAAGCAGTGACCGTTCCAGCTGAATCCCCAGGAACCAATTTGATTTGCATACTGAAGTGGCCGAACAAGTACGAGCCCTTTGATTGGAAGCCAGTACCTTTTCAGATGATTAAGAAAAGATTACATTTTGGCATTGGTATAACAGTTCAAATGCTCTGCTTGAACTTTCAATTTTTGCGACATAGAGAATGTATACCAGTGTACTTGTCCAAGTGGAGTTGAATCTCGGAGCCTCCATTGAAGTATTTAATGTGATCAAAAGCCCAAGTTGGCATGTAGTTCCTGCCAAAGGGGACATCTATTGGCTTCCTTGGAGGCGCTCCCATCGTGCCACATGCCATAAACAAAACAGAAAGCAGCAGAATCCACTGACGATGAGAAACCATGTTTCTGCAGATTCCAAAGGGCATAACATCAGACATTATATCAGATGAGAATCAAGAACAAAGAAGCCATACGGGATTTCCAAGCTTTAGAGCATTACCTGAAAATGGTCGGATTCGGGGTAGGTAGATAAAGGTGAAAGAAGAGCAAGATGGATGAATGAGCTATTAGGAGGAAGAAGGCCTTTATAAAGGGAGAAAATAACTTGGTAGGTCCTGAAATTTGAAATTTTTTTTTCCCTTTGGACACACCATCCAAATAATTGAACTTAGTATATTATTAAATTTATATTGAGAAATGAAGAATTTTATATCATTTAAATGTGTATAAATAAGAAAAAAGATTGACTAAAATTGATATCTCTTCGTAAAGCTCGAAGTTTGTGTATTATATTCATTAATTTGACTTTGTTATATATTTTAATTTATAAAATAAAAGACAAATAAAATATTTTTATTTTTATTTATTTTTAAATATATTTTATTAGATAAATATACATTATTTTTATGACATGTTTAATTTTAGTTGAATAGTAAAATTTAAAAAGATCCAATAATATATAGCACTAACAGAAAAGTTATTTTTTTATGGACTCACGTGAAAATAGATACATTGTTACAATTTTCAAAAGCTTAACAAAAATATGTGAGTCCATTAAAAATGTAATATAACTCGTAATATTTTTTAAAAATATTATTTGAAAAGGCTAAAAAAAAGGCTACGGGGTAAGATCCAACTTAGGAGGTCTGACTGTCATCAGAGTCTGATGAAAGCAGCGTGTTTAGAATTGGTGAAAAGTGACAGGTACAGAGGATCTCTTTCCAGATGTGACGTGGGGACCAGAGGATTTGTATATTGGACACCTATGACCTATGTTCCTGTCACTTGCCCGTTCCGTTTCCGGGTTCTTTTATTATTATTTTGTTGCAATGCTATCAAACAACGACGTCGTATTAAACGGGAGATGGGTTTTTAAAAAAGTCATTAGAACGTAACAGAATCTGATCCGCTGTAAAGCAGATCCTCTATCCTATTATTCCTGTCTCAACTATATTTTATTACATCTTAATCATTTATTAATGTAAAATTTAATTCTTCTATTTTATTATCTTTGTCTCACTTCTGTTCCATTCTATTTCAATTTTAACCATCTATGTAATTCTATATAAATAAATAATTAAAATAAAATTGCACGGCTTTAAAGCTCATGCTTATAGTCAAGGGCATTGTGCACTGGGCCACCCAAATTCTTGATTATTTTTCTATTCATTTTTCGAGGACCATCATTTTCACTATTTGTGCCTTTTTTACTTTTGTGTACATCGACAATTTCAACGCCTTTGTTGTGGTTTCCACTTTCCACCGTCGGGAACCTAGAAAACTGGTCTAAGCAAATGTCGGAAACCATAGGAAATGATAGGTAATTCAAGACATTCTAAGTGTCTTCAAGTTTTAGAATTCGAAAATTTTTATAACTTTTTAATTTTTTTTTCTTTTTAATTTAGATAATTAAATAAATATTTGAATCGAGTGCTTAATTAAATTTACTAAATAATTACTCACAGTAAATTATTATTAGTCATTAAATGCTCCACG
>JANITW010000235.1:69500598-69516691 GCA_027564335.1 Erythroxylum williamsii
AACTTATGATAAACAAGAAAACTAAATTGAATAGTTGTAGCTACCTTGATTATTTAATTTAGGGTTTATTTTTTCACGAAACTTATTGCGATCATTTATTTGATATGAAAATGCTATCACACCCAATCAATAGATGATAAGTTTTGGTTTGGATGCTGGGTTTAAGCCAATTAATTATGAAAATTTTGAGATTTATTACGACTATCCTAATATGTTTCAGGCTAACTGCTTGATTTGTGAAAATATTCTTTTTAAACCAATGATTAATGCTACAATTAGATGAAATATTTCTCTTGAATCAAAGTTTGGTAATCTTGACTTTCTTAATTTTAAATTCAGTTGATTTAATTTGTTTTAGTAATAATTTTAATTAATCAATTATTTAATCAAAACCTCGCCTATTTAATTGTACTTGAAATTAAGAAGCTATTGTTTAGTTTTTTTAGGGATTTGACCTGATTCACGACTAATATAAGAAGTTTGGAGAATCAGAATTATTTTGGAAGTTTTGACAACCCGACCAGCTATCTCGGACTTAAGGGTCTAACACTTATTCTAAAGGTTGAAAATGATCACGACCACCTCTATTACCAACACTGCCACCGCATCTCCTTTATTTGCAATACATCCACTACCAGTAGAGGGAGGTTGAGTCTAATCAAGAAAGGCATGCTCAAAGACAGGGGAGAGAGATTGTTGTTTTTAAAGTTTGGATTCCTCCATAAGAGGCTTGCATTCTTCAAAAGGAGGTAGTGTTGTCAAGTAACAAGGACAAATACAATGAGATTATATTCTAAACTAAGGCCTATGACAATTTGCATAAGAAAATCATGGTTAGAAACATCATCTCCATAAGTAGTATGATAATCAAACAATTCTTTCAACTTATTAAGAAAATTATTCATTAATAAAGTCTGTTTCTCCAAATGTTAGAACTCTCGACGAAGAGACATAACTTCATATTCAATGTAATTTCTAAATATTTTTTCAATTTTTAGCCAGGAATCTCGAGTAGTATGACGCTTAACAAAAGTAATTATAGATTTTAAAATATTACGAAAAATGGTGGATTAAATCCAAGAAAGAACAAGGTTATCAATTTGTAACCATTGCATATAACCTAAATCATCAATAGATGATGGAGTGATACAATCATGAATACGCACATAAACTTTTATGACCTTTCAAGACATAAATGAAATGTTCATGCCAAATTAGGTAATTAAAATAATCAAGTTTTTTTGGAATAAGCTGCCTTATATTGGGTAGCAAGCATGTAGGATAAGGACTTTCAGAAGGAGGAGGAGGAGGTGTAGCTTGTGTTGATGGATGAATAACATTAAAGGGTAAAGAAGAAAGAAAAAAGAAAACATAAAAGTGGAAAAAGAAGAAAGAAGCAAAAAATAGGAATATGTTTAGAATCCCAACTCTAATAAGATTGCATATATCAATAACCTTTCTCCGGCTTTTGCAAAGTCGGAAGCCTTATGCATAAGATACTTTGACCATGTAGTGTAAAAAAGTAAATTTAATTTTAAAATTATAAAATATTAAAAAATCTCTTCATGTATTCCCAGACTTCTACAAAGTCGGAAGCCTTGTGCACAGGATACTTTGACTATGTAGTGTAAAAAAGTAAATTTAATTTTAAAGTTATAAAATATTAAAAAAAATCTCTTCATGTATTTTAAAAGTTGTTATAATTATGATTTATATTTCATGCACTATAAGAGTGCATTAGACTATTCAAGGAACATTCAAGTTTACAATACAATATTTTTAAACTTTTCACATATTTTTCAAAATTATACAGTGCAGTTAATTATAGATGTCTAGGGTTAATTGGATTTTGTTTGAGTGAGGAAGGAAAATTCATCCATATTGCACAGAGGTTGCATATTCTTGGCAACTCAACCATTTCTACAATTACTGCTGAAGCACTTAAGTCTATTTGATTAAAAAACAAGCTCAACTTGCAGATATTGGGATGCTGATAAAATCCATCCAATGTATAAATCTTAATGCTCCAACACCGGAAACAGCCAAAGGAGACACCAAGTTGGAACCCCACACACTTGGATCTGGTTACAGGCTGCAGTGCAATGTCTACTAGTCATCTGCCGTCGATTCTCCATATCTGCGTTTCCCAGCATCTGTGTAGAATATGTAAAGCAGGAAGCTGAGTGCATGAACTAGTTAAAGGCCATGCAAGATCATTCAGAACAGCAACTATAAGTTTCTTTTTGAGATCTGTGATTATTAGGCAGACAACTTTGACCAACTGAACCATTTAACCGTTTATTTGATCCTACAAAGTTCAAGAATTAACTGATACTCAAATTTGATCCTTTATATCTTTCTCCTCAACCCCGTATTGCTGGTCTTCAGCTGTTCCATTACATGCAGTGAAGCATCTCTACATGTTCATCTCATAGGGGAATTGACCAGCTATCGCAGAAATGGAAAAAGAAAAAGAAATCCATTCTAACACCAATGGATATAATTTGGTTAGTAAATAATGAAATTTCTTAATAGACTTAAGCACCAGTATGATTATTGCTGAAGTGTCGGAATGTCCATTGTTTAATGATCTCCCATCCGGAGAAAGGTAAACACAAGTGTACAAAACCAGATAAAACAGCCTCAGAAATGAAATTCTGTTGTTTAGCAAACAAGAATACACTAACTAAATTCCTGACAGAAAACACAGTATAACATTTGCCAAAATGCCAAAAAAGAAAAGGTCGGCATGTCAATTAAATTGAGAGAAGTAGACAATCTGAATGAATCTAATTGAGGACAAGAAAGGAACAAGTATCAATCATTAGAGCTCGAAGCACTCACTGAATGTCATGAGTCTTATGATAGGAGATCTTTTACCATTTAAACATTTGCACCAACTTAATGAAAAAATGTAATACAATCTGAATGAAGCTAATTGAGGACAAGAAAGGAAAAAGTAAATCATTAGAGCTCGAGGCACTCACTCAATGTTACTGAGTCTTGTGATAGGAGATCTTTTAACATTTAAACATTTGCACCAGTTTAATGAAAAAATGTAATATATATATATATATGTATGTCCTGAATGAATATAATTGAGGACAAGAAAGGAACAAGTATCAATAATTAAAGCTCGAAGTACTCACTGAATGTTATGAGTCTTGTCATAGGAGATCATTTCCCATTTAAACATTTGCACCAGCTTAATGAAAAAATGTAATACACACATATATATATATATAGTGCACTGGTCACTTAGATTACATACCTCGCATTCAGGATATAAAATTTCTTGATTTGGCAGTTCAAAATCAGTGTTTGTAGAGGCCAAGCAATGATTTCTCCCTCTCCTCGACTCTCTTCCTTGCAGCCTCCCTTGCTTTAAGAGCTGCCTTTTCTTCTTGAGATACAACCTTTGGCTTGTCATCATGCCGCTTTCTCTTGTTAACAGTAATTGCTGAAGGAGCACCTTTTACATTTCTCATAGGGTTTAACGAAGCTGAAACAACTCGACCAGTTGGCGGCCCACTTTGAGTCAGACTTTTACTGTCTTTTATTGAACTTGCCGATGATGCTGACAAAGGCTTTTTCAAGCTGAATTCTTTATTCTTGGAATCCGATGAGCCCTGAACGGCAGCATATGCTTCCTGCTGGGAAACCCACTTGCCTATTGCAAAGGACATAAGTTAATATATCATGAGCATGATATGACTTGAATTGAGGTTATCCAAAATGGGGCATAGGTGAAAAAGCTAATGTTATGAAACATACCTATGGTATCAGAATAGTAAAAGCCTGAATTTGGATCATATTGTAAACCATTACTTCTGTTGAAGTAATAGCCTGAAGTGCTATCATAATCCCACTCTGTTAACATCAAGACAACATTTGAACTCAACAAAAGATTGAAGATAAATAAACATCAAAATTTGTAAAAAACTGCCTCCTAAAAAGGCTATTCAGAAAGCACTCTATAGATTAATATCCTTGACGAGAAGTAGGCAAATTTAGATTCATGCAGACAGATTTCAAATTAAGCCTAATGATCCAGTCATCAGACCATTTTAGAGTGGTGACAACGGCCACAAAAAAAAAAAAAAAACCACTTCAAAAATTAGGGCCTTTCTAGAAGTCAGCTGATGATAAATATATATAATAGCATTTGTGATAGCTCCCGTGACTCCAGCCATAATTTCTACCAGACTGAATACTTATGTCTGCCAAAACAACATCTGAAGCTAGTCTTTCAACCTAACAAGAATAAGTAACCAACCCAAAAAGCAGTAAGTTCCACCAAGCACAACAAATGGGTGCAACATGAATGAGCCACACCAAATTCCTTTATCTTGAATAAATCATACCGAATACAATACCCAGCACAAAATGGATGTTGCTCACAAGTCAACATTTAGTTTTGCAAGAAAAACCCAAAATCTTGCGGTTAATATCTTAAATCTTAAGAGTACCAATTCCATGACCCACAGTGTCTGCCAAGCTTCATAATGAGTTAATTCCTCCCAACCCAAAAACACACCTTCCCCATGTTAATGTAATAACCATTGCAGGTAACAATAAAAGTGTTTTCTGATCTTACTAAATTAATGTCCTTACCCTCTTGACCTTCTATGGCATGGACAGTACTCGCCTTCTTGAAAGTTGCTATGTCCTTCTGATAGCTGCGATTAGCTTTCTAGAAACCATTTCAAATCAAAAGATATCGTAAGTAAGTTTCAATTTCAGCACCAAAAACAAAAGCAACCAGAATTCTGTAAAAATTGAAGTGCAAAGTGCTTTGTCACGTTTTTCACATAGGTAAGAATACTAACTGAGAACGAAGACATTGAAAACAATAACAAACAACTTAAGCTTAACATATAACGTTCCATTTGTCATCCTAAACCACTCCAAAACGCCAACTCCTGTAGTCATTTTAAGTCTTACATTCCCGCCTAAACTAGCAAAGATCAAACATTTTGTCACCATTGATTAGAGAATTGCAAGAAGCTATACGTATATTAACAAAATAAGAAACTAACTGTTTCAATCTGCTCAAGGGCTCGGGCGGCTTCCTTCTGCTGCTTCTCTTTTCGAATATTCTCCTCTCTCATAGAAGCAAGCCTCTTGGCTACATTGTCTTTGTGGCGCTGACCTAGCTCGTGGTTCCTTATGCTCGCCGGATTGTTTGATATAAAGATCTTGCAGAAGTCGCACCATTTGTTGCCTTGACTCACCCAATACTAGAAATTTAAGAAAACCCACAAGCAAATTCAGAAACTTTACTGGTTATGCAAATTAAAAAATGAAATAGAGAGGTCATCGTCTACATCGAGTGGGTGAAAATTTTCTCTAGAAATTGTAAGATGGAGACAAATGAATGTTTGTCATTCACGTACCTCAGTCATATTTCTAGGGAATTCGGAGGCTTACGAGGATGATGAATTTCGGAAAAGGACTGACTACTTAATCGACGTTTAACCAATCCCCAGATCTCCGGCCTCCAATCCGTCGTCGTTTAGCTCTCTTTGTTTCTGTCTCCTCTCTCGTCGATCACAGGGCGGAAGCGTGATTCGAAGTCCGAACCCGTTCGTACTCAACGAACCGCTCCATTTATCTAAAAACTTAACCATTCTTTTTTTAAAATATATTTTACAAAAAACCTATATTTTTTATAACAATTTTTTTAAAATACAATTTTTAGTATTAAATGTAATTTGATACAATATATTTTAATAGTTTTTCTTATTAAAAATTGATTAACATTTTAATTAAATATTTAATTTTATAAATTAATAAATTATTATAAATTAAAATAAATCAATTAATTTTTATTTAACAATCTTTTTAATTAAATATAGGAGTAAAATTATGTACTATCAGATCTTTCCAGACTCCGCTTTAATGCAAAATTTTAGATTAGGTGTGACGACGATGAAGAGGAATTTTTTTAATTAAAATTAAAATTAATAATAAATATAAAAATTTTAATTATATTTTAAACTCTTTAATTATATTTAATTTTTAAATATGTAATTAATTTTTATTTTTATAATTAAAATTTAAATTTAAAATATTAGATTTTATTTAATTGTTTCCTTACTAATAGTTGGACTAAAATCGCATGGTTCGCTTCCACCGGAGCTTGCAAGACCACCGTGAAAGAAGGATGCATCCCGATTGCACTTCAAAGCCCTAATTTTCGAAATTTCATTTCCAGGAAAACCCTAAAGTCCCCGAATTGAACTTCAACAATGGACGAATCCTTCTTGTTGATGCTCTCCAACCTCATACACCTCCAGAATTCCATGGACCCCGCCACCTCCCTTATCTCCTCCTCCTCCACATCCGCCGCCTCCCCTTCCCTCTCCTCGCAGTCGCCGGCCTCCCTCCTCTCCGCCACCTCCTCTGCAGCGCCTCTCCTTTTCTTTACCCTCGCTTCTCTCCTGTCTTTCCTCGCCTCATCCAAGTTGCACTCCAAGCAGCGAACCGCTGCCGACGGTGGCGGAAACTCTACCAACAACGCCAACCGCGTCCCGCCGGAGAAGACGTCGGAGACCTCTGCGTACTCTGTGGCCGCTTTCCGGGCCCTCTCCACCGAGCACATATGGTCACTGGAGGCTCCTCTGAGGGACGCGCAGTGGAGGTCCTTGTACGGCTTGTCGTATCCCGTGTTCACGACTGTGGTTGATAAGCTTAAGCCTCACATAGCTGCGTCTAACCTCTCTTTGCCGTCTGACTACGCGGTGGCGATGGTCTTGTCGAGGCTTGCTCATGGGTACTCTGCCAAAACAATGTCGGCTAAGTACGCTCTTGAGCCTTACTTGATTTCTAAGATCACTAATATGGTTACTCGCTTGTTGGCCACTAAGCTTTATTCGGAATTTATTAAGATTCCTGTTAGTAGGCGTAGGTTGATTGAGGCTACTCAAGCTTTCGAGGAGTTGACTTCTTTGCCTAACATGTGTGGAGCTATTGATGGCAGTGCTGTGAAGTTGCATAGTGTTAGGAGTGATCATGGTGGTGGAAACTTGCATCGTTGTAGATATGGGTATGATTCAATTTTGTTGCAGGTTGTAGCTGATCACAAGAAGGTTTTTTGGGACGTTTGTGTTAAGGCTCCGGGGAGTACTGATGATGCTACGCATTTGAGGGATAGTTTGTTGTATCATAGGCTTATTTCAGGGGATGTTGTGTGGGATAAGGTTATCAATGTTAGGGGTCACCATGTGAGACCGTTTATAGTTGGAGATTGGTGTTATCCTTTGTTGTCATTTCTGATGACACCCTTTTCACCAAATGGGACAGGAACTCCAGCGCAGAACCTGTTTGACGGGATGTTGATGAAGGGGAGATCTGTTGTTGTGGAGGCTATTGGGTTGTTGAAGGCGAGGTGGAAGATTTTGCAGGATCTAAATGTGGGTCTTAATCATTCTCCCCAGACAATTGTAGCTTGCTGTGTGTTGCATAATTTGTGCCAGATTGCTAGGGAACCAGAGCCTGATATCTGGAAGGAGCCAGATGAGAGTGGAGCCCCAACAAGAGTTCTTGAGAATGAGAAATCACTTCATTTTTTCGGGGATAGTTTAAGGCAGGCACTTGCTGATGATTTGCATCAAAGGCTTTCTTCAAGGTAGATGCATTCTGCAATATTAAAACTTCATGGTAGCTCTAACTTGTTTAGGTTATTTGTGGGTTTACTTTTGCATTGTTATTCAACTGCTACATAGATAATATTGGATTCAGAAATTTGTAAACTTCAAGTGTAGCGTATCTTCTTTATTGAATGGGGCAAGCTAACTCGAAAATGGAATCCTGCAATTAGGGAATGGCCATACCTAGCTGTTGTCAGTTTGTAGTTGGTACTGTGTTAGATGTTGATGTCTTGATAGCTTGTGTATTCTTCCTTCCTTAATTCAGAGCAAAGTTATTGGCGGATGTAAGCTATGTAGACGCAGACTTCTATCACTTTGAAGGAAACCTATGAATCTGTTAACCATTTGTTAAAGAGTTCATGCATTAACTTATTTGTGTATATAATAGAAAGTAACTTTGTTTTATTTATAACTTAACTTATATTAATGAAAAATGCTTAGAGTAAGATTCTTTTACAGATTTCATACCAAATACTGGTGTCTAGTAAGGTTTCATGTCACATCGAACACGCCCTGAACTATGAATTTTACTATATTTAACCTAGCTGCATAATTAACATCTATACGCTTATTGCATCAGTTTACGCATTCCATTTTTATTTTCTTGCCTCATCTTTACTTCTCCATGGAAGAGAGCTCCATTGCTGCGCAGTTTTGCCACTGCAGCTTACTGGATTTAGTAGTTTACAAGCCGATGTGAATGTTGTGTCTGGACTAAAGTGCCGAAGGATAATACTTATAAAGGATCTATTAGGCCCAAATTTCTTGAGTAAACCAACTCAACACATATTCTGATCACAATGAGAGTACTGAATATGGAAAAGCAAGCCTCGTTTGACACCAATTGGTATCACAGATCAGTCGCAGCTCTACTTTCTAAGGCAGTATTAAAATTACATGCCAACCAAGGCCAGTACTGTTTACAATCTTTCTTGAAGCCTGCAATCGGTATAAGCAACTTTCAACTATTGCATCTTGGGTTTGAGAAAGTCATCTTAATCAGAAAATGTAAAGCCCAAGTTTCAATATCCATAGTCCAGCAAGAAAATGGGGATCACCGTTTAGTGCATAAGGTGCCAATTTCTTAATCATGGATCTTACTGAAGGTACACGCATGTCAAGCCATTCTGAAAAGGTTCGATTCAGTTGATCCATCAATTGATGAATCCAGCGCTAGATTAATCAAGAGTGGCCATCTCCAGCTTCATTGCAAAGAACATAACTAGCCACACGTCTCGAGAATAAGATACGAAAAGCACCATAAAATGTAGCAACAGTCGTTGATCATCATATCAATGCCTGCCTGCCTGCTACTGCTACAAGTCTCAAAACTAATCATCCTTCTGATGTTTAACCCAGACAAACATTAGGATCCTCTTCATCCGAGTCAAATTCAACCTGCATACAATTATAAGCGGCTTTAGTTACAAAAGGGTGAACTCAAAAATAAAAGGAACAGTTCTAAAATGCATTCCAATGCCTTTGTTGAGCATCTAAGTTGCTTGAGTTCTCAATTGACAGCAAAAACCTAGATGTTGAAGCAGTAGCTAAAGAATGGCAGAGAAAATGTCGAAAGTGGA
Source organism: Erythroxylum williamsii (assembly GCA_027564335.1). Lineage (NCBI taxonomy): Eukaryota > Viridiplantae > Streptophyta > Magnoliopsida > Malpighiales > Erythroxylaceae > Erythroxylum > Erythroxylum williamsii. Next base: position 69,509,831 of record JANITW010000235.1, read on the forward strand.
TAAAGAGTAATCATTCTGAAAAGCAGATCACATTTTCATCCTTGAACCATCTTCCATGGCAATCTCGCTTCCAGCCTGCTTCAATAAATTTGAGTTCTCTCTCTCGACGTGCCCGGAAATCCAAATCTTCGGGTGTATGCGACACATTTGATGCTTGAGTTGCAGGATATGAACTAATTACTCTAGGAATAATTGCTGCATTCTTGACATGCACCTGACTTGATTTAGCATCAAACTTCTGGCTCTCAGAACTCTCCTGGGGGAGTTTCTTACATAGAGCCTCGGAAGCAGCCTTTCGTGTATGGTCGATTAGAGGTTTGCTTGGTAACTGAACTCTTTTGCTGGAATTACCAGAATTGTTAGAGCCACCAGGAGGGTCTGATAAGGCTAATCTCTTACTTATCTCATTTTGCCTACTCAACTCTCTTTCCTTCAGCCTGGATTCTGCAGCTAAGTGACGTGATCCTTTCCTGTGCATCTGCAAAGACAGCATTCAACAAACATTCACACAATTTAGGAGAAGGCGGGTTTGCGTCTTAGAACAAAGATGCTAATTGGCTCTCAGAACAGCAAAATTAAATACCCCAATAACAAGAATCCATATAATTGTGATTAAAACTGATATCATTGACCACAAAAGTTCAAGAAACCATCTTTCAAATCCAGCTTAAAAGTATTAAACCAGCTAATATCTTAGCCTGAAGAACTCACGTAATGCCTTAATAAATAGTATCTAGAACACAAAACTATGGTCTTGCAGAAAGAAGATTACAAGGAATTAAAAGGGAAGACAACAGAGGACGACAAGCTTACATTGAGCATGATAAGAGAATCAAGAACAGGATTGTGAGGGCAGACAAGACATGTGAATTTTCCATTGGAGAGTTTCTTGTAAGAAAACCCATCATCGATCGCTTCGATCAATACTTCTTCCACTCTTCTTTTCCTGTGTTGTGCTTCTCTTGCCCAACTGTCCCCTCCAAACACACTCATCTTCACATTTTCTCCCTTCTCGTTGTCTCCAGGTTTTACCTAAAAGTTTGTTCTATTCACCTAAAAAAGCTCCAAGACGACCCATAAGAGTAGATCTCTGGGCCTAGAAGTTCAGTCTTTAATGCTGTATAGTTGAAAGGCAACTTTTCACAAAACTAGCCCACTGGGCCATAAAGTGCAAATCTTTGCTACCTTCTTGTGAACATTTTTACGAAAGCAACGAACTTTGCTTATTTTCCACACAAATCTTTCATCTGTTAACATGGCGGAGAGACAAGGGCTGGATCAGCAGCCACAGCAGCAGCAATTAGACGCACCACAGCTGCGGTCACCTTCGCAAGAACAACAGCCGTCGGCAAAGGAAGACATGTTCGGGTGTGTGATGGCATTGGAGGCCTCTTTGCTTCCATGTTTGCCTGCCCGAGAGCTCCAAGCCATTGATCGCTCTCCGCACCCTTCACACCAGAGTTAGTTTGCTGCTTATATCTTGTTATCGTACTATTAACATTAAAAAAAAGCCATATTTGGTATATGATTTTTAGTAGATGTTTGTTTTATTTCATTAAGGGAAGAAAAAAGAATGAAGGGAATAAATCTGATAACTTTGTTTGCTATTTTCATTTATTCAATAACGATAGAATTGTTCAAATTATGCATTAATCACTTAATTAACTCCCAGCATCTTTAATCTTGTGCTTCATATCATGGAGAAGGGGGAGGAAGAGTTAGTTTGTTTCTAATACAAGTATATAAGGAGTTGAATACCAAACAAATTTCTAATAGTTTTATTAGTAAATTGATCTCTTATAATTAAGAATAACAAAATAATTCCTCATAATTCTCTGTCATGTTAATTAGGCCAATCTATGCAATAATTTTAACTTCGATATTAAATAAGAAACACCAACTTGGCCTAAAATATGCGGGCGTGGAATAGTAGGATTGCAAGTTTGGCCTCATTATTCTGTTTTTCTATGTCTTATTCAAGTGTATTTTAAGTTGAATAAAGTGTTTATTCAACTCTTTCTGCATATTTGCTTATGATGCTTGAAGGAACAAACTTGGACAATATAGAAAAACCTACAAAACTAAACTCTGGATAACTGGATGGATTGATGTGATGTACTTGGACTCTGCCAGAAGAAGTGATTTATGTGGATGAATTAGTTTCTGTTTGTGGATGTAGAGCATATATAATACGATACGAGGCTGTAGGAGAGCACTGCAAGTCATCGTAGAAATTTCTATATGTTAGGATTATGATCACAAAAATAGCTTTTTGTATATGAAACTATATACTTTTCATTCATCATTATTAAGTGCAAGTTAGTTGGACGTAATTGTCATTGGATTGCACTGTTAGCTGATTTCTGACATATGAGTTATTGATGTTCATCAGCACATTTGATTAATTTTGGACTTGCACCTTTAGAAAAGGTTATTCTTCAGGATTTTTCTTGAGATATTAATTTGTAAAGTTTTCTGAGATTTATTACTGTTTGTAATAGATTGAACTAAGAAGATGATGGTAATATGATCTCAAGATATTTTTAGATAGTTTAATATTTTTTTCAAGATGTGTTCAGGTTTTTCTTGTAGTCTACTCTGTGATAGTCCTTGTAACCTACCCTTTTGGTGGGTATTGGTTGCTAGTTTTGCTAGTGTTCTGGTGAATGATCTTTGTAGAATTGCAGTGCTTCAGTAGTAAGATGTGATCGTAGACAGTTTTCGTGTTACTTGTATCATTGTTTTCCCATGGTTTACCTGTCTCTCATCTGAAAACATGCCACTATAAAAATGGTCGGTATGGTCGGTTCTAAAGCTTAAGAAAACATGATGTATGTAGAACAGACGTTTATAGGGATCTCAGTGAAAATATGAGTACATGAAGAAACAGATACTTCATAATGCTTCGGCAAGTGAAACATCTTAGCTGTGTATCTGATACTGTAACATCTGGTATGTTCTTCAGAGTTGTACACTTGGACATTAAGATGTTTATTTTCAATAATGTTTGGCCATTTTCATTGTTGAAGATTTGGCTAATGGAAAGACCATGTTATTACCTCAGTTGTACTGGTCTATGTGATTATGTAATTCCTGATCTTAACTCTTCGTCTTAGCTAACAAAACAGTCAGTGAAACAAAATCTATCTCAACTTCATGAGCATACATACTGAAATGATCTACAATTTGTAATTGTTCCAGTTGATGTTGAAAGGCATGCTAGGGACTTCATGGAAGCTGCCAAGAAGCTTCAACTCTATTTTATTGGTCTACAGCGCCACGGGCGACCAACTGCGATCGAAACTCTAAAAGAGGTTAACAAATCTAGCTGAAAGAGATTACACAGTGCTACTTTGCTTTCTGTTTCTGTCATTTGACCTAATAAAGCATTGTTGGTTGCATTTTTACAGGAGATCGCTGTTATGGAAGAAGAATTGGAAAAAATGGATGAGATAGTCAAGAAACAAGAGAGAACGATCCAAGGTTGGACAAAGGAGTTGACTGATCAACTGGACAAGCAAAAAACGGAATTGCAGAGGGTTTAGTGAGCGAGTGATAACCCTGTGTTGACCATAAGTGTGTTGTAGTGAATCATGCACCAGATATGTCAAGTTTAGATTGTCTTTTGTTACATGTCAAGCAAGCTCGTGATGTATGTAATCTTTCCTTGGTATGAAAAGAAAACTTGAAGCAACTTTGTATTAATTAGATGTAGTTTACCTACAATTAAAGCTTGATCAAAGTAACTTAAATCTCTAAACAAAGATTCTAAGAACATTGTATAGAGTCATCATGGAGTAGCATTACAGTATGGGAAGGCAAAAGCTTGACAACGCTAGTAATCTCACTGCAGAACATCAAAGACCAACTGACTTATGTATTTGTAGACTATTTTTCTTTCTTTAGAATTCATAACCACTGTGTATCAAAAGAAAAAAAAAAACAAAACAGACGCTTAATAAATAAATAAAAAAAGACACCAAGAGATATTATTGGAATTGGCCAGACAAGCATAAGCAGAAGGGTCAATGTTGGTCTGTCCCCGTTTAGTACTGCCAGCGAGGAAGCATCGGCATAACAAAGAACTTCATTGTGCCATTGTTACAATGGAATCCATTGCTTGCTCCACAAGCGAAGTAGTAGGGCTGAAACCTTTTGAGCACGAACTCAAACCCATCTCCAGACCCTTGTGTGGTGTTAGCAATCATCTTGGCTCTCCTCAGGTCGCACCTCCAGAAGCTCCACATATTCGGCAGCAAGTAAACGTTATGAGGATGTGTATTGTTCTCACTTGGTGGATCATACTTGAACACTGCAAAATGAACATCTCATCAGCTACTTTATCTAATGAAGATGAAACATACAATTCACATGATCATGTCATATATACAAAGGTTTCCTACAATAAAAACAGAATACTGTCTATATGCCTCACCTAGAGTATCGTTTAAATAAAAAGGACCGTTGTTGAAGGCCCAGCCAAGGTAGTTAAAGCCAAACTGCCAGTTGTTATCCCCACCAACGATGATCTTCCTTGGAGGATTGGAGCCATGTCTATTGCCCCAGTCACTGTAGTTAGATCCATACTGCCACTGCGGGTTAGCCATGCTAGTGGTCATCAAGGAAGCACCAAGTAGCAGAACCATAACTTGTGCACATGTTAAGCCCATCTTTCCCGTAAAGAAAAGCTTTCACAAGACCTGGAAGTTAGGAAGTGAGATGATGAAACTTGTGAATTTACAGGAAGTTTAGACGGTTGATACCGAATGGTCGAGTTGTTATGTATATATAGGAGAGGAAGTTACGGAAAACGAACAGTGCAATGTATGGCCGAATCCATCTTTTTCTCGACTTGGATTGGTGTGCAACGAAAAATGGAATCCCACCACTTCTCACAGCCGACTCCTGTAGTCCATGTTTACTTACGTTGAATGTGTGCATTTATTATATAAAAATGGGTTAAAAACAATTGACCATTTCACCTATGAATCGTCACTCTTTGCAGGAAAGATTGAGTTAAGAATACCAGATGAACTTGAATAATCATTGAACGTTAGCTGTTGGTGAAACATGGCTAAAAATTTCTGCTTTCATGCAGCAGAAGAAAAAGCTCCTGTAATCAGTTTCTGTACAAGGTTTATAACACACCACGTACTAGCAACATGTAGAACATGTAAACCCAACAGCAAATACATATTACATATTAACTAAACTCGAATGGAGTTAAAACTGTTCTGCAAGCGGTTAGACCATTTTCTCTGCTCTGCAGAATAATCTGAATTTGGATGTGAAAAGGGAAATGAATGTCAAAAAGTTACGTTGTAGAAGAATATTCTCTACGTTATTAGGACATCCACTATCTGTTGTTAGATAACAAAGCACAACCTTAAGTCGGATATTTCATAGCTACTTCCTGTGCTGTGTAGGAATCAAATCTATATTAATTCTTTTGTTGAACATTATCAAATCATAGCTACCTTTCACATTCACTTGACTTGGATTCATTAAACATTATAGTTTTATATACTTATTTTCAACGTTTTGTTGGAATTTTGAAGGTATGCTAAAAATCATTTTTTTCTTTAAAAGAGGTGATATGGGTTGGTGGAAATCCTGGAAAGTCTTTTCCTGCCTGAAAGTGGTCAGCCCCGCCCTGGATTCGGTTTAAAATTTTGACTGAAATGAATTCTTAACTCATCCTTAAGACAAAAGGTGACGGATGATGATGCTTATAAATGCTGATGCTTCCCTGACGTGACGATGATGGCTTGATCCATTAAAGATAAGTGTAGTAAATTGCAGGAAAATTTTCAGAATTTACTTGACCTGAATATCTGTCAATGAAAAATGCCATTTTTTGGTTTAAACTAGTTTTACTATCATGTAAAATTTTCACAACAAATTAGTTATTAATAATAAAATGGATTAAATGATATTTTTAGTAAATTAAAATTATGTATCTCATTGAGAAAAGATTGAAAGATTAATATTTAAAAAATTGAATCGATTCAACCGATTTAACGTTGAAAACTTTGTACCCACCAATTTTTCGTTTCAGTTTTCAATGTTTTGGTTTGATTTAATTTAATAATTTTTGTTGTTAACAATTGATGAGTTTATTAATAATCTATTTTTTAATTAAAATTTAAATTTGTCGATAAACAAAGATAATATTTCAATCATTTTTTAAATTATTTAATTTTATTTAATTTTTAGCCGATTTTATAACATTCTAATATTAATTAAAGCTTTTAAACTTTAAATTTCCTTTCTTACTTGTTTAAATTGTTGGGTCTGGAGATCTTACTTATACGGGAGATCTTCAATATTGACCTATTAAGGGAACATATTCATAGGCTTTGACATTACATTTCAACTTAAAACTTTAAGACATTAGGTTTATGGATCTTTTCCACGTATATGTCCTTGACTAGTTCCATCTCTTTCTAATGTGAGATTTCTACTCACACTTGACATCCTAACAATCTCTCCTTTAAGTGTGAACTTCCGTATTGGGCTTGAGCTCTCCTTTGAGAGAAAGCTTTTTTGTTTAGTAACTCAAGTATATAGCATCACTAAAAGCCCTTTCACTCTACTGGTCTAGGCCCACCAGGATTCTCCTTGCTCTTCTTCATGAGGAAGCAACCATAGGATCCGACTACTATCTCTATACTCATCCCTTGTCGAACCATCAACTTTGATACCACTTGATAGATCTAAAAAGCCCACTTATATGGGAGATCTTCAATATAAATATAGCGAGGGAATATATTCATGAGTTTTGACACCACACTTCAACTTAAAACCTTAAGGCATTAGGTTTATAGGTCTTTTACAATGTGAGATTCCTATTTACACTTG
>JANITW010000235.1:69574181-69595134 GCA_027564335.1 Erythroxylum williamsii
ATTTATTATTATTTAAAAAATATGTCACCAACATTAATCATAAAATGTAACTATTTTATATTTCAAATTGTCTTAAAATTGTAATAAATTAAATTAAATTTGTTTTTAACAATTATAATAAATTTATATTTAAAAATAAATATTTTTCACTAAAAAGTATTAGCTACCAAAATAAAATCGTCACTAAATGTTATTACCTACGTTTACAAGATTGTCTCTAAAAATATTTACCTACGATAAACAATTAGTAGCTAAAACTATTATGTTACAAAAACAAAATCATCAGTAAAAATAATTACCTATGATCACGGTTTCATAGGTAAAAACCTTTATCTACAAAACATATACGTCGCAAATTCATGTTCTCAGTGGCTATATGTTTTAACTTTTAACCGACGAATATATTGTGTATTCAAAACCTTTCTGCAACGATTTCATAAAACGTCACAGATATTGTTTTGCTACCCGGTTTTAGCGACCAGGGTGATGATTATTTTTCATCATAAATTACTATTGCACACGATTTTTTAATATTTAGCGACTTTTGAATTCGTTGCGAGATCTGCTAAAAGTAGCAAATTATTTATATCTATAACGGTTTTGTTTTATTATTTTGAACGGGGTTGAGTTTTCTAATCTTTGAAAAAATTAGAAAGAAAACTGCAGAGGAAGAACAACGTCAACATCAGTATGAACTACTTATCATAGTATCTGCTACTGATTATGGACTTTGATGGTCTGCACTAGATGATGATGACGATGATACACTTTCAATCAATTGTCGGCCTTTGGTTTCGTAAGGAAACAAGAACACACAAAGTCCCGCTACAAAAATCACACCAGCGAAAAGACCAACAGCTTCTTTTAGATGGCAACTTTGGACCAAGCTCACTGCCACCAGTGGACAGACCATTCCACCAACTCTTCCCATGGCACTTGACAGGCCAACTCCTGTTGTTCTGACTGAAGTTGGATATATCTCCGGAGCATACACAAAGATGGTCGAGAACGTCCCGTTGATGCACATTCGAGCTACGAAGAGAAGAGCTGTGGTCACTGCTGGTGAGTGATGGGCTACCAATGGCAGAACGAACGCACCTGCCACCGTAAACATGCCCACCATTGTCAGCTTTCGACCAATCCTGTCAAGGGTTAGTGCTGCAATCACAAGTCCAGGGAACTCCGCGAAAGTAGTAACGAATACGTTCTTGTAATCTACACCATCTGAGCTACTAGACTTATTAGTTGCTTGAGTTGTTGAATGGCATTTGTTGTTGCTGTTGTTCAACTCAGTTGTCAGCAGAACAAGTCCATAGTAAGCGAAAGAATTCACGAAGAATAAAAACCATAACAATAAGGTGGATCTTCGCAATTTTTGTGACAGAAGCAAGAGGAAAGTTTTTACAGGCCCCAAAGCTGAGTCCCGAATGATTGGAACATGCTTATCTGCTATCTGGGGAGGCGATTCTGAATCTTTGTGTGGTACATCTTCCACTTCCATCTGTTTACGTTCATGGTCGGCGACAAGTACACCAGGAGGCAATTCTTTACCATTCAATCTGGCAATTTCCTGCATAATTTTCTGTGCATCATCTTTCCTACCTTTCAAGCATAAGTACCTCGGAGACTCGGGAGTCACAATATAGAACAGAAGTAGAAGAAACGAGGGCACGGAAGATAAACCAACAAGCCATCTCCAACCCAATCTTGGCATAACAATCCATGCCAGTCCAGCCTCTAACACCGTGCCAACACTCCAAAACGCGGAGAAAACCATCATCCAAGCTCCTCTATTTGGTGCAGGTACGAACTCCAAAAAATAGGATATAAGTACGGGAACTCCTCCAAGACCAATACCAACAAAACAGCGAGCAGCAATCAAACAGGCATAATTGGGTGAGAAAGAGCTCAACAGACCAGCAACAGAAGTGACAAGTGCTGTAACCAAATACCCTCTTCTTCTTCCAAATATGTCCGAAACTTGGCCCCATGAAAATGACCCTACCAACAAACCAGCAAACACCACTGTAGTTATCAAGCTCTCCTGGTTGGCGTTCAGTTTCCATTGAGACCTGACTGCTGATCCTACAAATGAAAGAATCATCATCTCCATAGCATCAGACACCCATCCCATGCCAGCATAAACAAGCACAAGAACTTGGAATTTTCCGAACCCCAGAGCCTCAAGTGCTTCGTCAACTGTGTAACTCGGCCCTTCTTCAGTTGCCATCTCTTCAGAGACAGATATATTAGTCCCTTCTTTGTTCTGAGTTTGGATTAGCTTTTGTAAAACTAAAAGCTGGTTGGAAATGAGAAACTGCAGTTAAAAGGTAGGAATTGTAAAGGATCGATACATCTGGGAAACAGTGTTGGTATCTTTTGATCAGGTTTATGATAGTGGTAACCACATACCTTGAAATAAGAACAAGCTTGATCAATTACGTAAAGTTTAATAAACACCGGTTTTGGGGCATGAACCCAACAAGATAAGAAGATCTCAGAAAATCCCACAAAAATTGTAGCTTTAGATCAATCAAAATAAATATAGGATAAGGTAGATTCAGACTATCCGCCATTATCGAAACTTAAGGATATTTTATTAAAAAACTTCATTACCAAAGCGTTTTGAGTTAGCCATTAGTAAATCTTGGCATTTCAAGTTCTAGGACTTCAAGTTTCATTTAATCCTTATTCCATTTTATTCTTTATAAGAACTCATTTTTAATACTCATATTAAATAAAAATAAATATTTTTTTTTTTTACTTTATCTAGAACTTATAAAATATTAGGAACAAACCAGTCTGAATAAAGATTTCGATTTTTATATTATTCTTTTTGACATTATCAGTTTGAAGTATGTTTTCTTCAATTCTTTTATTTATCTTAACAAATTTTTAATTAAAAATTAATTAGTTTATTAGTTAATTGATTAATTTTCTTAAAGTATAGCAACTTAATTGTTAATTCAAATGTATTTATTAATAAAAGTCAACCTCTTTAAGTTAAAGAAAGTTACTATATTATCCTAAGCTTAACAACCTTATCATGGTTAAAAAGTGTTTACAAACACTAAATTATATGCAGAAAGTGAATTATTTGCTCCAATCTCTATCCTATTTTTGTGAATTAAAACATGAACATGTTTGAATTTCTTACGATAATGTTGGCTTTTTTAATAACTTTAGAACTAATATATTATTTTTTAATGATTTAATAATTAACTGATTAAAATAATTTTATTTAATTTTTAATTAAAAATTGATTAAAATTCTACATGATTTATTACGAATTTAATGTTTCTAATTAAGATGAATCAATAATATGTCAGTAGAAATTTCATTGAAGATAAGATTTGGAGGAATCTAAAATTATGCAACCTTATATGAAAAAGACGCAATTGGGTCTCTGTAAAATTATTAATTATAAAATAACTAAAGTTGTTTTAAAAATTGAAATACTTTAATATAAGAGAAAGTAAAGTGAAGTTAATATAATTTGTAAAATTATGAATTATAAAATAACTAAAGTTATTTTAAAATTTGAAATACATTAATATAAGACTAAGTAAAGTGAATTTAATATAATTTTTAAATTGGGCCCTTGTAAAATTATGAATTATAAAATAACTAAAGATGTTTTAATTAGACAATAAAAAGCGTGATGGGATCATCAAACCCGAAACTGCTGTGTCCTTCGCCTTCCCGCTCCAAGCTTCACTGTACTCTACTTAGATCGCGCACAGGCACGGAGACAGTCACAGTCACAGACAATTCCTCCTATCTTGTCCGAACCGCAGTAACCCAAAGTGGAGATGGGCCCACCAAGCAGTGTCCGTACGATCTCGCAGGAAGCGTTCGACGAGCTGGTGAAAGAGAACGTAGAAATCGGTATGGACCCAACCGAGGCTCTCCAAGACGCCATTGACGCACTCTCTTTGCAAGGCGTTGATCTCTGCGGTAAACCCAACGATCTCATTTTCTCTTTTCTTTGATCTGACTTCTAAATTACGGTCTTTTTGCTGTTTCCATGCGTGTACTTTGCCGATTTCTTTTTTTCTTTCATTTTCTTTGCTGTCAAGCAACAACCCATTTCCTCTTCCTATGTATTAATTCCGATAATGGAGTGAAGTTTAAATTTTGGATCATAGTTACTTCCCGGGTCTATCTTTTTACTGTCATTTTATTTTCTTGCTCTTTATTGTTGTAGGGATTGTGACGTGCATTCCAGGAGAGGGTAGCGTGAGAGATAATCCAGTGATACAATGTTTGGATAGATTGAAGGATCTTGAACCTAAAGCCAAGGATATAATTGGAGAGGATGATTTAGATGAGATTGCAGGGTTGCTCAATAAGCTGATAGGGTTGTGTAGCGATGAAGGGTCCGCAAATGCTGCAATTGCAGTAAAAAATAATGGGATACAAAATGTTTGCTCTATTTGTTCTAAGATCCGTACTGGGCCCGAGCAAGCCCTTGTTTTGGCGTTGAAGACATTGAAGTTGTTTCTTCGCGGTATGCATGCGGATGATACTTGCTAATTTTTTGCCTTTGAAGTTGGTTTACAGAATTAGGATCCACAGACCAGGAAGGGTGGAGCTTTTATGTGCTTATCTTTATCAATTGGAACACTTGATATTAGAGAATAATGCAAAGGAAATTGGCCAGTTCTCATCTGAGATTAGACATTCTGCTTTCAGATACCAAAATTTCAGCAATACAAATGGTTTTCCCATTCCACATGATTAGATTATTTGATGCTATTTGTCTTGATATTGTTAGTTAAATTGGATTCAGGTATGAAACATATAATGGGATATTTGGTTCAGCACTCCTGAGAAACTGTTAAGGCTTCAGACTTACATGTTTGACAGCCATTGTTACTGGATTTATTTGCATAGGGTGTTGTTTGTGGGCTTTATTTTCTGCTAAATATTTAAATTCCTGAACCTAAAACTGTTGATTATGATTATTTCATGCCTCATTTTTTATGACTGATTTATCTGGGTAACATGCAGATGTTCAAAGTACAGAGATATTTAGATCCTGTGATGGACCAAAAATCTTGATTAGTATCTTAAAGGATGGGAGCAAAACTTTAGACATCTTGAATAGTGGTTTTGCAGTTGTTGCTGCAGCTGCAACTGGGAATGAGATTCTAAAAGAGTCCTTCATGGAATTGAAAATTGATGAGCTTATTTTGGAATTACTAGACAGAGAAAGTAAGGGAAGCATCCAAAGTGTATATGATGCCATACGCATTCTGTTAACGCCTGATGATAATCGTGTAGTGGCTTCCCAAGTAAGTACTTGTTCTGAAAACATATTAGTCTTGTGGTTAGTGTGCTTAAAATTTTTGAGATTACTGATCAATTATACATGCCTGTAAAGTGAAATTAGATATAGAAACTGCAAAAGTGTTGCTAAACAGTCCTTTCAATGACCTATCTAATGACAAAGCTAATTTTCTTCGAGTAGCTGATCGATATATGCAAATTCAGGTATATGGTTATGCAAGAAGATTCGCAAAGATCGGAATTGCAGGATCCCTTGTTGATTCACTATGTGCAGGGCTTACATCACCTATTGTAGTCTCGGCAAGCATCGCTTTGAAGGCTGTTGCTGTCAATGTAAGTTCACTAACACCTGATGAGATATCAGAATCTGAATAATCTTGTATGAAATTTAAGCCAATAGGAGGTCTATTTATCAACTACTCTCAAACAGTTTGCAATTCAGGCTCTAGAAGTGATGTGTTCAGAGCCTTTTCTTCTCTCCTATTTAAATTCCTTTTTCCTGTTTGGAGAATATGAGTTACTAGTTGTCTGCAAAAGCTTTTTTTTTATATAACCTATTTAAAAAATTAGTGATTAAAAAATATTACCATAAAAGTATCACTGGAATTATTTTAATGCATCGACAGTTAAAAATAAATAAAACAGACATTCATGTAAATAGATAACTCAAACTCACAAACAGACAAAAAAAATAAAAACTTTACTGTGGCATGAAATAGTATGATCTTTGAACTTATAGAAGCCTTCAACCGTAACAACATACAATAATATTTAAAAATAAAAAATTCTCATATAAAAAGAAAAGTTAAAAGTTAAAAACATGAAAAGAAAATTAAATATTTACATAAATAAAAAAATTATAAAATTTATCTTGAAAAACAATGCTCCAATGTAGCATCACTATTCTAAAGGATCAATCTTTATGTCTTCTACGTCTTCTACGTTCAACAATAGCAAATAGAGCGAAAACACTTATACCAACTCTAAAGAAATTTAAACAAATCTAACTCTATATATTAACTTAAGATCTTTCTTAATTAGATCTTTCTTACTTAAGTCACATACCTGTCAGTTGCATCCTCTGCAAGATCTCCGGCTCTTATAAGTCCAACAATTAGAACTGTTTACCTTGCCTTTATAGTAATGCTATCGAGCACACAAATTTCATTCGAAGTATGGGTTCTATTTCTTAACCCTTAGAAAATATCCTCCTCATAATGTTCTTATGTATTACAGGATGACATATGTAAATCCATCGCTGAGAGGGGTGGCATAGATGCAATTCTTGATTGTATTGATGAAAGTGGTGAACAAGGCAACAAAGTTGTAGCTAGAACTTTATGTTCTTTGTTAGCCAAGGTACAGCTAGAAGACCCTTTTTCTGGTGTTTAGTTGCTATGTCATATTTCAACTTAATACATCGCCAATGCTTTCTCTTTCACTTTTGAAGATCGATCTATGCCTGTTACAGATCATTTTTCATTTAATTAGTTGGCAGGAAGTGATTCAAACAAGAGTGCCATTGTTGAGAAGGGGGGAATGGACAGAATAATCAAACTGTCATCCAGATTTCCTGACGACCCTTCTGTCCTACAAGAGGTAATAGTCAGTATTCTACAATTTGCTGTACATAGCAACAAACATCATAGCTGAATTAGAAACAGTTTTCTGCATAATCAAATACCAGGGCATTCAACAAGTATCATTAATTGCATGGCGGACCATGAATTCCAGGAATTCTCTAATTCTCTAGTGAAAATTGTTAATTGCTCTATTGATCAAATTATGCTTACATTTATTGTTGTGGCAGTGTCTAATATCAGGAAGAAGCGGTTATACTTCCAATTAGTAATCATGTTTGTTTGTGAAATTCTGTAGTAATGGTAATCGGTTTTAATTCCCTTTACCATTTTATGTATGTTTTACCATCCAATGGCCATATGTAGTATATAACACTTGACTAATGCAATATTGTAACTGAACACTTTGGTTCAGGTCATGTCAATCATTCAGGTCCTCTCTTTAAGGTCCCCAGCTAATGCAGGCAAAGCCATGGAATCAGGAGCTGGGGACCTTGCCCTCCAAGCCATGCAGAAGTTCCCTTCTGTACAACAATTACAGAGGAGTTCTTGTCTTATGATCCGAAATCTTGTCGTCCGGAACCCAGAAAACAGGCAAGTGCTTGAACCCAGGTTCCTTCCTTCTTAAAAGTGAAATCATCATTATTGAGAGATAACTTTTCCCTTTGCATCAAGGACATTTTAATAATAATGGTCATAATTTTCCATGGTTACAAAATTAAGTCTGTTTTTCTTCTTGACAGAACTCTCCTGCTCAGTCATGGCATTGAGAAACTTATAAGGAGGGCCAAAGAAAGCCATGAAACCTGCAAGGGTGCCGCCACTGATGCTCTGAGGGATTTAGGCGTTGACAATTACAACTTATAGTTGTCCTTCGACATATTCATGCCTGGAGTGTTTCTTGATCGTTCGAGGGAATCGAGCGTGAACAATGCATAGCTTAGTTGCCAAAAGTATCAACTTCGTTGGGATCACAGCTGCTTCCTCTTGGTTCCCGAGGTTGAATGGTTTTGTTAGCTTGTTTCAGCTTGGACTTGCTGGAATTTCCATATGTTAAAGAAATTACTTCTTGTCAAATATTCTCAGCCTTAATAGGTAATGCTCAACACCTAAGGTGAGCTAGACAGCTTAGGGTTTGCATTGCACCTGAATTTCATCTGAAGTTTGATCGGGTTCGAGTTGTAATTAAGATGTCGTTCTAGTATGATTGCAACTACTACTACCAAAAGAAGTGTAACATAGGCAGAAGCCAATCAAAAAGATCAAATCTTGAAAGCTTAGCACAATCATGAGCTCCATTTACACATTTTAGAAGCTCACCACCATTTAATCTAAAGCTTATTGATCAATCTGCTCATAATATGATGAATCAAAAGGTGGCGTTGAGACCTGGCAGGTGATGTAAATAAGGCAATAAAGGAATCACAATGTAAAACAAGGAAACTAACCCTGAAACAGCCAAAATCGTCCATTTCATTTCATAAGTCAGCTAAACATGACAACAGTAATTTAGTGATGGCCAGCTCAAAGTTTCAATATGATTCTACAGTATGATCATGTCATGGAAGCTACATGAATTGGTCCAAGAGTCACTGAGGCCAGCTCAAATTTATAACACTACGCTTAAGATTTTGCCATGACAACTCGAATAACAGGTTCAACCTCAAGATTTTTACATTGCTCGTCCTCTTCTGATGCCTTGAAAAAGCCTGAAAAATACAAAGTAAAACCAAAATATGAAATAAAATAGTAATACAGAACTCGCAATAAGCCTGAAACAATAGAGTCAAACAAAAATATGAAATGGTCCCAGATATTTGGAGTTGTCACTGAAGATATCAACAGCCAGTATATCGAAAATACTATCAGATACTACAAAAGCCAAAAGGTGATTGCATACCAGTTGACCATGCTATTGGAACATCTTCTGAAATTGCTTTTTCTCTTGGTTCCGTCGATCAGTAATCTGCAAGAATTTCAATGAAAGGTCACCCATTTACTATGAATAGATACGATAAAATCAAACAAATCCCAGTTGATACACTGACCTTCTTCCTTGCAGCGTTGAGCTCCCTTATTATTCCAGCTGAAAGCGACAGATAACATGCAAGTTGTCAGCAAATTTTCTTATTATTCACAAGAAATTCAACTAATTATGCATTCTAAATTTCTTTTCACTAGATATTTAAGCATCAATAGGAACTTCAATGATCAAAAACTATGACAATGAGCATGTGCTCAGAGACTTCATTTTCACTAACCATCACTAGGTTCCAACTGTAACGCCTTCTTAAAGCTCTCAACTGCAGCATCTATATCATTAAGAGCCATGTATGCCTTGACATAGAAGAAAGAATATTAGGCATTAGTTACAATGTTAACATTGGATCTTATAAGGTTTAATAACTAGTTCGGATCTAAAGTACCACAAAAGACAACCTGACCCTGGCGAAACAAAGCTTTCACATTGTTGTCACCATCACGCATTGCAAAGTCTGTATCCAACAATGCTCCTTTTAGGTCCCCTAATTTTAACTTGCAAGCCTACACATAAAGTGAGAACTGCTTCAAAAAATTTCATTTCATTAAGAATGATACAAGCAGAAATTTAAGGATGATCAGAGAATCAGAATGCAGCTAGCTATAAATCAGATAGGTGACGATCATAACAACCATATGCTTGCTCCCACCCACCCAGGTAAAGCATCGAATGCCATATTGCTATTGTAACATATTCCTAAGCAACTTACGATGAAATTGCACTGCTCTAATAGCTATTTTCCTTGCCAAACTTGTGTAAACCAAATGAACATTACATATAATGAAAGGCATGTAACACAACCCAAAGAACAAACAATGACAATTACTTACAGAGCTGTTAGTAAATATTTGTGATTTTGTCTTCCTCAGAGATGAACTCTTCTCTGTTAAGTCACAAGGGGAAAAGCAAAAATCAGATGGAACTGAGGTATGGAATCAAATTAACTTGGCAGAACAACTATCGTGTCATCATTGTGGCAAGAACCATAAAATAAAGACCTTCTACCTTCATCAATCCCTTCTTTCTCCCAACAGATATCCAGATAGCGCAAGGCCTTTCGATATTTCCGAAGAGCCATTTTGTAGTCCTGATTCTGAAATCATTAATTGTGAAGTTTAATCAATACAAGATTACTGTGATGTTGAAATTTAGCCTTTTGGGAATAGTGTTTCAAAAAGGAAGAGAAAGACAAGGGAAAAGGCAAGGCACGGAAGATGAGTCTTCAAGAATAAGGACACACAGAAACTAGAACCACTAACTTACCTCAAAGGGTTTGATGCTCTTATTAAAAAAAAACTTTAAAGGACCATATTATTGGTAAATGCTTCCAAAACAACAGTTTATGATTCTCTGCTGATGTAAGTTATGTGTAAACAAAAAGTTCTATAGTTTAATTAGTGGTACACCAAA
Source organism: Erythroxylum williamsii (assembly GCA_027564335.1). NCBI lineage: Eukaryota > Viridiplantae > Streptophyta > Magnoliopsida > Malpighiales > Erythroxylaceae > Erythroxylum > Erythroxylum williamsii. Next base: position 69,584,505 of record JANITW010000235.1, read on the forward strand.
ATAAGAACTGTACATTAGTCAGAATAACATAAACCATAATGGTTACCTTGTAATTTTCATTCCCAAAAGCCTTGATTGAATCTACAGCTTCAATCCACCAAGAAAGTTCATTAGGACTCTCATTGAGGTCAGCAGGCCAATCTGGATAAGTATCACCATCCTTGAAGAAATTAGATACTCCATCGTTAGCTCCCTCAGGGATCTCTCCACAATCTTGAATTATCACGTCAACAGTAGGGCGATCACCATCGTCAGTCATGACATGCTCAATTGAACGGACAACTCCCATTCCTTTAACTACCTTTCCAAATACAACGTGCTTTCCATCCAAATGAGATGTCCGAGTTGTTGTTATGAAGAACTGTGATCCATTTGTATTGGGGCCAGCATTAGCCATAGACAGCATTCCTTTCCTTTCATGCTTAATTTCAAAATTCTCATCCTCAAATTTCAGACCATATATAGATTCTCCCCCTGTACCATCTCCTGCAGAGATATCTCCACCTTGCACCATAAAACCTTTGATAACACGATGAAAACAACATCCCTGAAATAAACATCATATATTAGTATAATCAACCAAAAAATAGATGATATGCATTCCCAAAGGCTCAAACAACTACTTCCGCGAAATAAAGAGGTGGAGCTAGTTTATATAATGCAAATCATTTCTTCTACGCTAGGTTGCATTCCCAAAGGCCATGTTTACTACTCAATTGTAGTATTAGGCAATCAAAAGGAACTCCTGTCTCTAGTAGGAATTCAATAACTAACTAATGTGAAGTTCAACAATCAGAAAGTACCTCAGGTATGTGATGAAAAAGAAATTACACATCTGGAAGTAGTTAAGTCCTTCTTAGAAAATTATTTTTCTCCCTTTAGGAAAAGAACAAAAAAGTTCCAGAGCAACTGGACTTCAAGATAAAGAAATAAAGAAAAGGGTAAAATTTCATAAACTTCAAGAAAATATCCACAATCAGAAGGTAGTGAATAGAGTCAACTCTTTCGTTACTGTTCCTTACAATCAAGAACAACACAAGAAAGCAACTTGTCCCATATCAAGATTTCCATCAGCCAAAGTCTGCACAGTGAAATAGTCATCAGCTATGCATCCACAAAGCAGCACCAACAACACGTAACTTAGAGACTAGAATGCCTCTGAACAAAGTAAAACAATAGACTCATTACTACAAAACATTCTCAAAAACCGAATAACAAAACAACAATTAAAGGAAAATTGCGACAGAACCAAAATTACTCAATCAAGATTTCTAGCCTCAATCAGAAAGTAGTGATATCCATTGCTACTCCTCTAAACAGAAAGACAACAGCCTTTCCAAAATCAAAAGATATCAACTTGTTCCTATTCAAGATCTCTTAATACCAAACGTTTCAAAGTGAAATAGTCCACAATCAATCAGATAGAACAGAAATGTCCCACAACTAAAAGACTGCAATGCCTTTGAACAAAGAACGAACACAGACTTACAACTAAAACCAATGCCAAACAACCCAAAAAACCAAAAAATAAAAGAAAATTACGAAAGATAAAAAAATTACCGATTTTCAAGGATGCCATGAACTTATCACCAACAAATCAAAGAAACAACTTGAGCACGTAAACACTGGCAAAGCTCAACACCAAACTCATAAAAGATACAAAAACGAATACATGGCAATGCAGAAATGGCAAAAAGATTCAATCTTTACATATGCATGAGACCTTATAATGGAGGGGCACACCAGTGTTGGGTCCAATGCCTTTCTCTCCAGTGCAAAGAGACCTGAAATTCTCAGAAGTGTTTGGAACGACATCGTTAAAGAGTTCCACCACCACTCTACCTTCAAGCTCTCCTCCAATACTGATGTCCAAGTAGCACTTTGGCCTTCCCATCTTTGTCTCTCTGGCTCCCTTGCTCTGTCTCTTTCTGTGTTAAAAGAGTTACTAAAGTGTCTCTAGAGGCTTAATGGGCTAAAACCCTAGTGCCACCCATTCTTATTTATATCTTAAACTGGTAGAAATGGTTTATATTTAACCAAAACCACCCCCCCCATAAAAAAAAGGGAGAGAGCTTTGAAGAGAGTTTGTTTTCCTTTGTCTTACTGGTTTCCCTCTTATAGGGGGACAAGACAACATTCATGATTCCAACAGACGTTTAGCACGGTTTGGTTTCTTTGCTATGATGCCCCTAATATTTTAGAATATTGAAAACTTAGCCCAATTCTTTTCTCACTTTGAGCAAGTTATTTTTGTTTTAGTCCTTATAACACTTGTTTATTTATTCACTTCTGTCTCACCAGTGCAACGAACAGACTTATTAAATTTTATAAACTAATCAATTTTTATAAATTAAAATTAATTAATTAATTTTAATTTAATAATTTATCTTTTATTTTTTATTATTATTTTCCTACTTATTACTGTTATTATGATCAGTTTTATCATCATTATCATTATTATTAACACTTTATTTTTATTTTCATTTTTATCTTTACTTTCTTTTTTATTTATTTACTTTATTTTAATTTGATTTATTATTTCCTATTTTCTATTGGTCATTTGAAAATAATTTCTCCACTAATTTGAGGTAATGTTATGTACACACTACACTGGACCTCTCTATCCCTTGCGTTCAATAAAAATTATTACTAGATCGTTGTTATTATTATTATAGTCTCTCTTTTCAATTAACTTTAAATTAAGGACATATTTCTTTAATTTTATATTATTTAAAATTTAACCGATTTTATAATAGTCTAATATCTATTAATCATTTTATATTATTGATCTAACTTTTAATCTAGTTTTTAAAACATCAAACAAGACAATAGATCCTATCCAAATAAGAGTTACTTCTATTTCCTAGTTTTTTCCAATATTTTATTCAAATAAACAAATACAATAAGTCAAACTAAGTTGAATAATGCATTTTATGTCTTATAATAAGTCTCATTTTTTAACTCTTTTTTCAGAGTCAATGGCTATTCATAATTATTACCTTGACATTAATGCAGATTTCAACCCAATGCTTTACTCCCGGCCTAGTTAATCATGATTGGACATTTATTTTTGGCTTAGTTGATCCTGATTGGACATTAACAGTATGAGTCATGATTGCAAACCAACGAAATTAATGGTGACACTGTGTAATGCTTCGATTGAAATGGAAAATAATCATGCAAAGACATTTGAGAGATAATATTTCTAAATATTATACAAACAAAATTTTGTATTTAATAGTTTGATTTATAAAAATTTAAACACCCAAATAAAAATTTTAAAAATTCTTGATACTAATATTTAAAAAAATAACACTTTTTATGTAACATCTCATCACCGATGAGAATGGTAATTTGGAACGGATTAGGAATGTTTAAACTTATCTCGGCATGATCATACATATGACCTACGGGCGTCCCGATGTATACCATATAATAAGGGGTGCTATATTTTAATTTAAAATTAAATATTTTGGAAACCAAGTTTACATGCTCCTTCAAATTTCAACGTTTAGATGATTCATATCAATTATCTCAGCAACAGGCACAATGTTGCCAATTGGGCATATGCATAAATAGGAAGGAAACACAAAAAGTTGGAGATGAGATGACTACTTCCATAGACAATGCAATAATGCTAATGGCAATGGCAAGACTTAGAGGGCCAAAGATGACTATTTTCTTTTGGTATAGTAACACCACTGTCTCCTTTTGCTTTCGTATGTACATAAGTCCACCAAAATAGGTTTCCATTGTCAAAGTCTAGAGTTGGCCACCTAACCAATGAAACAAATTGTAGCCAATTAGAGAGGATTACCATGGATGCATGAGTGTACATACATATTGTTTTTCTTGGGATTCCCACCAAAAAATCTATTGTTGTTTTTAAGATATGGAATCATTATATAATTTAAGAAATTTTAAAAAATATCTTAATCTTTATAAATTTTTAGAAAAACTTATAAATAAATGTTAGACGTGAATCAATCATATGATGTAACTCAATTATTAAAACTGCAATAAATTAACAATAGTCAACTTAAATTATAACAACAACAACTCAGTAAAGATCTCGCTAATACCTTAAATTTAGAGAAGTCCAATAATACATATTCTTATTTTTAATTGATAGAGAGATTGTTTTCGATAAATTCATATCTGTGCATATACATATTAAAATTAGTAATAATTTAAAATTAAATAAAATAGACATAACGGATAAATAATAAAATAAAAATTAGTACATACAAATAGAAGCATATAAATAAGTAATAAATTAAATAATACAATGTAAGAAGTAAAAAATAAAAGATAAAATAAGTAAATAAATACACAAATTAGAAAGGATACAAGTATAAAAATAAATTAAACGAGTCATTATAAGAAAATATTTAGGTTAATTAAATAATTAAAAAGGAAGTACTATACATTAAAAATTTAAACTAAATACAACAAATAAGGATCGACGAAAAATGCTTAAAAGACTTAAGAGGATGAGAAGGATTTTTGAGTTTAATTAATTTAGCCTAAATTTAATAATAAGTTGGATTATCATGTTAATGACTTAATGATGTCCATATTATTATTATTTTAACCAAATTATAAGATAAGAGATTTGACATAAAATTAAAAATAAATAGAATATTTGCAGAAAAAATAAAAATTAAGAGATTTTTTTGAAGTATCTATTATCTTTATTTTTGTAAGTATGTATAAATTTCTCAGAATTAAGCAAAAGAAAAAAGGCATTTAAGAAAATAAAAATTGAATGGCCTAGTTATTGGAGTTGCTTGGCCCATGTAAGTGGCTGGATTAAGGCTACTAACAAGGTTGGTGGATCATATTTCCACGAGGAACCCAAAACACACAAAAAAAACATTCTTAAACGCTTCTGTGCAAAGGTATAAACAAACTCTTACTTTTGTTCTTACTAGATTTGACTGACAAGATTAAACAATTGTTCTGTACTGGATTCAGACAAAAGCTGCCCTAACCCCGTTTCTAGTACCAGCTGATAATGAAATGGTTTTGCTATTTTATAAGGCAAGGAAAGCAAAGGAAGAAAAGAAAAAAAGGTTTGGTTCTGAACAAGTCTAGCATGAAATTAAAACTTTTACAAGGCTATTTACACAAAAGGTTCTTAAAATTTGCTTAATTTTGCAATTATATCTTTAATTTCAAAAGTTGACAATAAAATATTTATTTTTTTTAATTTTTTAATTTCAACTTAAATTTTAAAAAGTGACAATAAAATGTTTAAATTTTTAATTTTTTCAATTTTATCCTGACGTTAGTGCCTATGTTAAATTTGCTGGCGTAATTTATTACAGGTTTTCAAAACCCAAGCTATTAATGCACATAAGCCAAACTAACATAACAAATCGGCATTAATAAAAAAGAGTTGTTAAAATTAGAATCTCTAAATCAGTTTACACAGTCTCAATCATTCGTTATCTATTTGTTCTCTTGACACTCTCAATTCTTTATTTTTCGTTTATTCTTTCTTGGCCCTAAACTAATCTTGGATCGCAACATATTACACTAACAAACTCTTCGTTTTTAGTTCATTCTCTCGAAGCCTTTAATGTGAAGACGTTGGAGCTGTATAATCTGAAAATCAAAGGTTTAAGGCATTGAGAAAATAAATTAAAAATGAAATAAAAATTTAAATAATAACGTTGAACTATAATTGAAAAAATTAAAAGTTTGAATATTTTATTGTCACATTTGAAGTTTAGGTTAGAATTAAAAAAATTAGAAGTTTGTACATTTTATTATCATTATTTGAAGTTCGGGTAATAATTGTTAAATTGAACAAAATTTGATTTTTTTTGTAATTAACCCTTTTTATATAAGATAATAATAATAATTTTTCACTTAAATTTTGATCTAAAATCTAGTTTTTTGAATAAACAAAAGGAATTTTTTACATATTTAACAAAATAACATCATTTTGTATATTCATAAATAGTTATTTTAGGATCTATTAAAATTTGACTAAATTTGAATTCAAATCGAATAGTTAGACAAATTAAAATTTATGTTATTTGAATCTGGATTCAATTCAATATTTCAAACTCAATTAAACTTTGATCAGATTGTTTGTCATCTTTAATTACTAATTTATTATATAACATACAAAAAACAAAAAGGAAATGATCATCAACTAGTAAGATATTCCTAATAAGCAATAATTGTGATATCCTTAGAAAAATACCTTCACTTATCTCTCACCACAGGCAATTTTAGATTAAAATACTCCTTTTTCTTTCTTCTTTTCAATAAATCAAAGAAAAAAAAGGAAAAGGTATGTGTGATGTGTAGTAAGGTGAACTTTGGACAATATGTAAATTTATCATCTAGACAATGATAATATAGTATATAGATTAGGCCAAAACCCAAATCTCCCAAAGTGGCATTGGGGTCCTAAATCACACTCTCCTATACCCAACAAAGGAATGCTTCTTTTTAAATGCAATCTGCAACAATTAAGACAAATCACAACAAAGGAATCCAATGCAACTATAGCTGAATGAAGAAGGCAATAGCAATGCTCAAATGAACAAGCCACATGTTGCTCTTATCATCATTTATCACCATCCCTCTAATCAACTTAACATAAACTCATAACAATAAAATGGCAAGTTGACACTTGAAACCATCTCTTTTTATCTCTTTTAGTGCTAAAACTTTTAAGTAAAAGATGAGTTTTTTTTATAGGTTTTAGACTTTTAGTTACTCATTCACATTATAAAAATAATAGAAATGATTTGATAAGTGCTTCATTTCTTTTTATCCCAAAATGTTTAATGCTAATTCACATTGTATATGATATTAAATAGGTTTGGTATTGAGTCCGACTCACTCAAAAATTTATGTTCGAGCTAAGTTTATTTATTTTTAATTTAAAATTTTGAAACGATATTATTCTATTAAAAATGACTTTATTTTTAATTAAAACTTTGAATTTCAAACTAAACCAATTCAAACAGTTCGAATTTAAATTCAGTTTAAAATTTAAAATAAAAATAAAATCTAACTCAAAACTCAATCAATTCAAATTAAATTGGTATTTAAAACTAAAATAGTATCCCTTAACTTATCATAAAAACAAAAAAGAGGCAATGTACATAATCAAATGAACAGGAAAAAAAAATAGCACAAGTTTTTCTTTAAGGACGATAACCTCAGAAAAAAAAACAAATGTACCAAAAGTATTAAGGTTGGCTTGTACTGGCTTCAGTTTTACGGTGGCTTTTCTCTTGGTCTTCATCTTTAATCTCTTCCCGAGCCTCGTCCACCTCGGCCGGAGCATCTGCCGGCCGTGGCGGTCGTGAGTCGACGTGACCGTCAATGCAAGAGGAGCATTTTCTTTCTACCCAACCTTCCATATCATACTCGCCAAAACCCAGAATCCTACGACCCGAACAGAGCCTACCAATCATGCAGGCTATTACTCCAAGGATAATAATGACTGCAAGAACTGCTATGAAGGCTCCAACGGACCCATGACTGCCGTGCGTGGTGTAGGCTTGCGGCGGTGGTTGCAGCTGTTGTTGTTGGTCTAGTGGTGTTGACATTGAGAAATAGTGTGTAAGTGGTGGCAAGTTTTTTTAGGGGATTTTAGGAGTTGGGATTTTTTTTTTCTGGTTGTATTTGAGAAAAGATTGTTAAAAATGGGAACTTGGAACTGGGTTTCGTTGGGAGTTGTGTTTCAGTGACGAAGTTGATAACTTTTCCAGGATTTATGAGCTAAGAGACTGAATACTTATGTTGGTTTTGGAGGTTTGAAGAAAAGTGGAAGAGAAAGTGGTGGGCGTGTTGATGAGCTTTTAGAAACAATGGATAGTATTAGTATTACTTGGCTTTGCTACATTTCCTTTTCTAAAAATGCTTTTCCCTTACACATTAAAGTTTTTCTGGAAGAAGGTGAAGAAGCCTTTATAACTGGTGAAATGGAAAAGCGGTAAGAAAAAAAAAAAAAAAAGGATGGTAAAGCATAGAAAGTGAAGAATGTTTTATTTTGTAAACCTCAAGGATAAACCATTTGTCAGCTTTTCTGGGACAGCAAGTAGTGATTAGAAACTGTGTTGACATTGTTTTGATTAGGAAATCTCCAAGGTCGTCCTGTGTATTGAAACCCCTGAAACTCCACCGAAAGATTAGAGCTAGTTGGAGCAAAAGATTTCAACCTTGTCTATTATATTGCATGTCACGCCAAGTTACTTGGTAGTTCTTCGGAGTCATTAGTTATTATTTTACCTTGTTGGGATGAGAAAGTGTATGCACGCTGTTTCACATAATTGTCATTTAGTACTTTGTAGATATCCTTTCACTTTCAGCCACTTGCATATGACTTCAATTGCCATTACTATATGGGAATTGTGTAAATACTGCTCTGAGGATCACCAACTTATAGCAAAGGAACCTGCTTCCAATCTCAATACACCAGCAACTGCAGATTGCCCAGAAAATTTAGACAATAATTCTGGTAGAAAGTGTTGCTATTTGTTTTCTTTTGTCTTGTAAAGGGCATTTATACATACCAGAAACATCATTTCAGTAAGAATTGAGTGTGGAATAAGCCATAAACTCTTCTTTTTGTTAATATTGTCCTTATCAGTACCAGTCGTGAGAAATGACTTACAAATAATGAATCTGTTATTGAAAAATGCAGCGAGTAATAACGGCAATATATGGAACTGAATCCATTAATGTAATGTTCAATCTTTCAACCATCACCACACACATACACTTAAAAACATATTCTTACTCATATTTTATACTTATAACATGTTCTACCCCAAGGAATAGAATGAGGCTAATTGTATTATTTCATAATTGTGATGAACTGTGATTTAATGGGTTAATCTATAATTATTAAGGCACTATCATGTGCCTCAAATACAATTAGTAAATTATGAACCATCTCGTTATACTTATTAAACATATATTAAGGAATTCAATTAATGGTTGCGAATATGAAATTAATGTTATGATTATATTACTCCATATATTTATATCATTTTCATCTCTTTACTCCATGAGATAATGATGCTTTTATTAAATGTAAAAAGCTACAACCTTTGTCTTTCTCACCTCAACTTTTTATCGTACCCAAGCAATACTTTCTTGAAGTTTTGCTGCATTCCAGGGTGGCTAGTCATTTTAGTGCAGTGCAAACCAAAAAGTTTACTTGATAATTAAGAAAGCTCGAAACTTTTTTCATTTTTTGAGGGGATGAAACTATTTTATTGGTTACTTAAAAGGATTTTCAGTCGTCAGGATAGGAAAAAGTTCTAATTCAGCTAGAGCTTAAAGATGTGTATTACTTTCCAACTTGCCAATGACATTGGTGATCTTATCTAGAAACTGAAGAACAAAAACAATCAACGTATATCTCATTGGTTCACTGAATTTAGAGAATTTAGTATTATGCAACTTTATCTTTAATTAGTAGAGAAGTTCTTTCGAAATTATATAAAAACTGAACAAGTTCTTGAAATACTATATTCTTTGTCTGTCTAATTACACCTCAGATTTAAGATTCTAAAGTCAAATACTAGTTGCTTAAGCTAATAATCTTTGTTAGAATATTTGAAACTGATCAAATTTTAATAGAAGTATTAATTTTGCAGAAACTCCACTTCTCAAAAGATTAAGCATCCACTGGACAAACTATAATCAGATTGTCATTAACAGGATAGCTCAACTTGGAAGCTTAAACAAACTACTTCAACTTCCACAGATGTAGACAAACATGAAGTCCAGCAACTTAGTTCAGTTTCTCAAGTTTCTTTCTATTGTTTCAACATGTTCCCTGTACGTATCCCAACATTCCTGAGTCATACCACTGAAGCTGAAAAGTTGCTGTTAAACAGATATGAACTGACACTGTAGGAGTTAACCGTAGATTACAGTCTTTGGTTCTCCAAGTAAAGGTTGATCAGATTCCAATACCATATAGTATAAATTACCAAATTGATAAGTAGTAGAATCCAGAGAAACCAGAATGGTGTTGGCTGCATCCTTGGCACAAGCCTCCAAAATATCGAATTGTGGGATCCTTCTGTTGAAGGTAATAATGCACTGAACAAATCATAAGGGGTGTGAACCTATGACACATCAACTACTATGAAGGACAGACAGATAAGATCTCACCAGTAACCGATCTGATATTTAACACACTGTTCATGAAGGACAAACATATAAGATCTCACTAGTAACCATTCTGATCTTTAAGACACTGTTCTTGAAGGACAAACAATTGTGAAGAAACTCGAATCGATCAGATAAGATCTAACTAGTACTCGAATCAGAGGTGGGTCTAAGTCTATACCTTATCAGCCATTGTAGGCAAAAGCCGAAGGCCTTAAACTTTCTATACCTTATCAGAAGAACCCTTCACAGGATTGTCTACTCGTTAATTCATAAGCAAAACTAGATGAGAGTCACAGGGTTGTAGTTTGTGTCAGAAAACTAATGATTTGACTCAAGCTATAAGTTTATTTTTATTTTCAGCAGCAAAAATGAAAAGAACAAAACAATAAACGTTCATGGCCCATGCAGGTCTCGAACCTGCGACCTTCGCGTTATTAGCACGACGCTCTAACCAACTGAGCTAATAGGC
>JANITW010000235.1:69628344-69640652 GCA_027564335.1 Erythroxylum williamsii
CCTAATCTGGCGGGCTAAAGGTGGATCGATCGTCTACGCTTTTTTTTATCCTGTCGTTTACACTTTTTTTTTCAAATTTTGATAAAATGATGTCGATTTGCACCTTCCCTTCAGGTCAAGCAGTTTTGGCACATGTCCCAACCCCAACCTGACTTTGGCCCATGTCCCAACCAATTGGGGCTTAAAGTTGAATAGATTAAAAGAAAAAAAGTTAAATAATGTACACGAGTAAATTGCCTACGTACGCACGTGCTATTGACAGGTACAAAAATGCATGTGCGAAAATCGGGAGGGATATGAAGGTGAATTTGTTTGCCACATATGAGCGGCGGTGCTTCGGACATAATGGAATATTGGTGGGTTGCACCTCATAAGAATCTATCTTTGCCTGGTTATTTCTTACAGACTATAAGTTGCACGGTCCGTGGTCGGGCTTCAAATCCGACGGGCTAAAGGTGGACTGGTCATCTACACTTTTTTTGATTCGATCGTCTACACTTTTTTCAAATTTTTTTTGACAAAATGATATTATTTTGCACCTTCCCTTCAGGTCAAGCAATTTTGGCCCGGGACCTAACCAACTGGGGCCAAAGTCGAGTTGGGTTGGGCGAGCCAAGCCAAGACTATCGTCCTTATGAGCATACAACAATAGAAGAAGGGAGGTATACGTGGAAATGGTAAGTGAATGTAATCTTCAACTCTTAAAGTTGAACATATTAAAAGAAAAAAAAGTTAAAGAATGAACACAAATAAATATCCTACGTACAAGTGTGCTATCGACGGGTACAAAAATGCGTGTGTGAAAATTGGGAGGGGTATGAAAGGGAATCTGTTCGCCGCATATGAGTGGCGGTGCTTCGGACATAATGGAATATTGGTGGGTTGCACCTCATAAGAATCTATCTTTTCCATTCTGGTTGGCTTTTTTTAATATTTCAAAAAATAAAAAAATCAACTAATATATAACACCTCTTTGCCTGCTTATTTCTTGAGGACCATGAGTTGCGCAGTCCGTGGCTAGGCTCCAAGTCCGACGAGCTAAAGGTGGACCGATCGTCTACACTTTTTTTGATCCTGCTGTCTACTTTTTTTAAAAATTTTGACAAAATGATGTCGATTTGCACCTTCCCTTTGGGTCAAGCAATTTTGGCCCGTGACCTAGCCAATTGGGGCCAAAGTCGGGTTGGGTTGGGCGAGCCGAGCCAAGATATCGTCCTTATGAGCATACAACAATAAAAGAAGGGATGTATACGTGGAAATGGTAAGTGAATGTAATCTTCAACTCCTAAAATTGAACAGATTAAAAGAAAAAAATTAAAGAATGAACACGAGTAAATTGCCTACGTACTCACATGATATCGACGGGTACAAAAATGCGTGTGTGAAAATCATGAGGGTTATGAAGGGGAATTTGTTTGCCGCATATGAGCGACGGTGCTTCAAACATAATGGAATATTGGTGGGTCGCACCTCATAAGAATCTATCTTTTCCATTCTGGTTGGCTTTTTTTAATATATATATATATATGAGTTGCACAGTCCATAGCTAGGCTCCAAGTCTGATGGGCTAAAGGTGGACCGACCGTCTACATTTGTTTTGATCATGCCGACAAAATAATGTCGATTTGCACCTTCCCTTCAAGTCAAGCAGTTTTGGCCCATGACCCAGCCAACTGGAGCCAAAGTCGGGTTAGGTCGGGCGGGCTGCGCCAAGACTACCATCCTTATGAGCATACAACAATAGAAGAAGGGAGGTTTACGTGGAAATAGTAGGTGAATGTAATCTTCAACTATTAAAGTTGAATATATTAAAAGAAAAAAAAGTTAAAGAATGAACACTAGTAAATTGCCTACGTACGCACGTGCTATTGACAAGTACAAAAATGCATGTGTGGAAATCGGGAGGGGTATGAAGGGGAATCTGCTTGCCACATATAAGCGGCGATGCTTCGGACATAATGAAATATTGGTGGGTAGCACCTCATAAGAATCTACTTTTTCCATTTTGGTTGGCTTTTTTTAATATTTCAAAAATTTAAAAAGTCAACAATTGCAGACTATGAGTTGCACGATCCGTGGCCGGGCTCCAATCCCGCCGGGTTAAAGGTAGACCGGCCATCTACACTTTTTTTTAAAAGTTTTTGACAAATTGATGTCATTTTGCACCTTCCCTTCAGGTCAAGTAATTTTGGCCCATGACCTAGCCAATTGGGGCCAATGTCGGGTTAGGTTGGGCGAGCCGAGCCAAGACTATCGTCCTTATGAGCATACAACAATAGAAAAAGGGAGGTATACGTGAAAATAATAAGTGAATGTAATCTTCAACTTTTAAAGTTGAACATATTAAAAGAAAAAGAGTTAAAAAATGAACACGAGTAAATTGCCTACGTACGAGCATGCTATAGATGGGTACAAAAATGCGTGTGTTGAAATTAGGAGGGGTATGAAAGGGAATCTTTTCGCCGCATATGAGCGACGATGCTTTGGACATAATGATTGATGGGTCGCACCTCATAAGAATCTATCTTTTCCATTCTGGTTGGCTTATATATATATGTATGTATATATATATTCTTTTGTTGACTTTTTATTTTTGAAAAATTAAGAAAAGTCTATATATATATATTGCCTGGTTATTTCTTGCAGACCATTAGTTGCACAGTCTGTGGTCGAGCTCCAAGTCTGACAAGCTAAAAGTGAACCAATTGTCTACACTTTTTTTATCCAACTATCTACACTTTTTTTAAAATTTTTTTGACAAAATGATGTCGTTTTGTACCTTCCCTTCCGGTCAAGAAGTTTTGGCCCGTGACCCAGCTAACTGGGGCCAAAGTCGGGTTGGGTTGGGTGGGTCGAGCTAAGACTATCGTCATTATGAGCTTACAACAATAAAAAAAGGGAGGTATACGTGAAAATGGTAAGTGAATGTAATCATGAACTCTTAAAATTGAACAGATTAAAAGAAGAAAAAAAAGAATGAACAAGAGTAAATTGCCTACGTACGCGTGTGATATCGACGGGTAGAAAAATGCGTGTGCAGAAATCGGGAGGGCTATTAAGGGGAATCTGTTTGCTGCATATGAGCGGCAGTGCTTCAAACATAATGGAATATTGGTGGGTTGCACATCTTAAGAATCTATCTTTTACATTCTGGTTGGCTTTTTTTAATATTTCAAAAAATAAAAAAGTCATTAAAAGATTATATATATATATATATATAACACCTCTTTTTCCTGGTTATTTCTTGCAGGCCATGAGTTGCACGGTTTGTGGCCAGGCTCCAAGTCCAATAGGCTAAAGGTGAACTGGCACGACTTAATTTATTAAATTTTTTCAAAAAATTAAAAACGACGTCGTTTTGTTTCTTTAAGTTAGGCCTTAGGCTCCCAATTCAGGCCGGATTGTTACCAGATTGTCGTCCTCAAACTTAGCTCCACTCTTGATAATGATAAAATAACATAACCGATTTAGTCAGCTAAATTATAAAAATTTAAATTGTTTAAAATTTCAATTCAGTTTTTACTTTTAATTTATTTTAATATATCTTATTGTTAAAAATTGACCAATTTATCAAATAAGTGACTGATTTCATAAAATTAATCAATTTTTATAAAACAAAATTAATTAATTAATTTTCATTTAACAGTATCTTATTTCAATTAAACTTCAAAATTTTCGAAAGATAAGGGCAGTCTCTTTCAATCATATTTAAAAAAAAATTATTTTATTTAATCTTTAACCAATTTTATGACGGTTTATTATTGATTAAACTTTTTAAACTTTAAATCTCTTATTTTATTGGTTCAATTTTTGGTTTGATTTTTAAAAAAATTAATTTTAACACAACCTTTTCACTAAAATCTCAAATTTCTAGTCATAAAAGCCTTTTACCAAAGAGAAAACCCAAATAGACTACAAAATAAATGTCTCAAATAAACATAAGATTTGCACTTATTTGAATATATTTTTAATTAGTTAAACTAAATATATAAATAATTTATTTAAAATATAGAATTAGTATAAGTAATGCATAATCAAAATTTTATTCAATATACATTCAAAAGATAAAATTGTAATTTTTATTAACATTTTTCTGTACTTTCAGTTGTTAATCAATATTAGAGAAAATTATATATAAGAATTTACTCATCAAATCATGGATTAGGCTCTAAATATATGTTTATATTACAACAGAGCCTGTCCTTAGTTTTTCAAGTTTTGATGAATCCTTTATGCTTTAATGTTCAAACAAACACAATCTAAGCATAGTCTCTCTAAGATAATTAGGTACTTAGACTTATTATACTGGATGGATAGGGATAACAAGTTAAATATTTATTTTTTAAGGATTTTATGATTATTGTGAAATTTTTTAAAATTTTGTAATTTAGTGTTCAATTTTTTAAAATTCTTATAAATCAAGTGAAAAAGTTATTTTGTCGATAAAACGTATCAGCTAAATATTACATGAATGTCTATCTATTAGTTATATAAGTGAAAATAATATTTTATTTTGAGTTTACAAATTTTAAAAAATTAGTTATTAAATTTAAATTTAATGTTAAATTTACAAATTTTAAAAAATAGATATTATTATTTATAGTTCATATCAAAGGCCACTAGACCTTTCTAATTTATATTAGCCTTATACTCACTTCTTAAATATTCCTCTCAGTCTCTCAACGATTGGCCCGCTAAAATAAAACAGTTCTTCCATCTTATTGTAACTAGACCTATTATTATTGATAAAATAGCTCCACACGAAATTATTTGTTTATAAAATGTTGTTTTAATTATGTGCTAGTTAATTTTATTTTAATTATGTGCTAGTTAATTTTATCCACATATTTATATAAATCTTATGTAAATATGTGGATAAGATTAACTAACACAGAATTCAAAAGCGATTAATTTCTTGCTCCAAAAAGCAAAATTACATTGCCCGCACGAGTAGCCCAGTTGGTCATTGGGAAGGAAAGTGAGTTCAAAGTCTCGGGTTCGAGTCTCGGCAGCGGCAGTGTGGGAGCTCATCCAATGTGGTGATTCCTTGTGCACACTGAGCACCGAGTCGTCTTTCCAAAAAATTGGCTGAGATCAAACCGTAATTTACCTCCCTTACACAATACCAAGCCGGAGTGTAGAAACACCTAAGGTGGACGTTCACCTTTTTTGAGTCCAAAGTTGGTATATAAATAATATCTGACGAAGAAAATGGCAGTCAAATACATGACATGAGCAAGAAGAAAATGGAGGCCAGTGTTGAAAATTTGGCACATGGATAAGAAGAATCTCAAGACAAAGACCAAAGCTTTTTGCAATTGTTCACATGAATTCACGTGAACTCCTCAGTTTCTTATCAACAAAATTCTCCCAAATCCTAATCCTGTGTACACTTCTGATACTGTTGACAAACTCATTCTTTTCCACACCACCCACTCAATTCCCAATGTCAACTTTCCTTCCTCAGGCCCTCCACCACAAACTCAACCGAATTTCTATGAATAACAGGTCTTTGATTTAGTACCAAAGACCCAAAGGTTGTCGTTGTGGAGCGAAAATGTCAATGGTAACGAAGGTCATTGGCTGTTTGATTTGTCGTAAAGTTGATGGAGTTCTTTGTGGCAATGAATTGCAGTATCTGTCTCATCTCATCACCAATAAATGGTCAGATGAAGGTCTGCAGTCACGGAAACTACACAGATCACTAAATTAGATGCCTTCCTTGTCTTTTTCCACGGCTGATATGAATTCCCACGGATGACTTCTGTTTTAAGCGAGAAGTGGGTATATATACGTTAAAGACAACACATACCTGAGGTTGACTAATCTCTTAAATGCACAAATTATCAGGAAATA
Source organism: Erythroxylum williamsii (assembly GCA_027564335.1). NCBI lineage: Eukaryota > Viridiplantae > Streptophyta > Magnoliopsida > Malpighiales > Erythroxylaceae > Erythroxylum > Erythroxylum williamsii. Next base: position 69,634,201 of record JANITW010000235.1, read on the forward strand.
AGAGGTTTCCTGAGATAGTTTAAGACCAAAACAACAGCTGTGTATCCTCAAATTGTCATATTGTGCGCGGAACAGAGTTATCGAAAGAGAGAACCTTGACCTATCCTACACTTTAACACTCCTATTGAACAAACTATGAAGGGCTCATAACATTTTAATACAGCAACTATCTCCACCTCTTCAATCACACACTAAATCATCTAAAGCTTCATACTGGCATAACAAAATCAAAATCGACAAAATGAAAATACAAGAGGAACTGGAAGTCTCTGTGTCACTCAAAATTTTACCAAGATTGGCAATTGATGTTGTATATTAAAAGCAAGCAGGACACTTTCGACTGATGCTCAAAAAGAAGATGGTACAAGTACATTTTGTGAAAGCAAATACCATCTTGCAATAACTGGTCATGAATGCGTGGTCATGCTTTAGAGATTGGAAACACATTAATATCAATTACAGGCAGAACTGCAGAAGGGCAGGAAATGCTTGATCAAATATCATCTTTCGCCTAATCTTTGGATCCAGCAGATTGTTCTTCAGATATAAATCTAACAAGTATAATAAGAAAGCAATAAAGAACTTTAAAAAGGTCACACTTTCAGCTCCTGAAGCCTTGTCAATGCAGTAAAACTCTAGCCACATCTGTGGAATTCCACATATATTCATTTGGTACAACAAGCTCAGGAACCTAAGCCCACTCTCTAATGTGAAAATCATATTCTGCCAATTCAATCCAAAACAGGTGAAGATACCAGTTTTGGTGTTTACACATAAAGTGAGGGGCTTGTGCTTAGTTCTAGATCATATCAGAAGCAATCTATACACATGGAATGGAATGTTCAGCCATATTACAAAAAGATCAGATTAACGAGTAGTTTTAGTTTTAGTATAGAAAAGCTTTAAGCTTCAATCTTTAAGAATGAGGAAATATCTACCTATGCTTAGACAAATATATAACAAGAGAATATCACCACACCATTGAGGAGAAATAAGGATTCTACATTCATTAGAAAATGTAACTTTGCTTGTCTGTTCATCAATTGGTTCACTCTGCATATGTCTGTACAGCACCAAACTGCTTAGCTAGGATTGCTATGAATACGAACTGTGCATTTGGCATTCGGTTTTTACAAAGTAGCAGCTCAGTGGGTTTCAGATACTTTCAATCCTATTAATTATGGATGTCACCGCCTTCAGATCCCTCTCCATCAAAATTGGATCCAGAATTGAAGTCTAGATTTGGATTTTCTGCCCCATTATTCTCCATCAGTTGATCACTTGGTCTCAGAAAATGTTTCAAGTCTTCCAAAATATAAGGCTCTACAAGATTCCAAAAGCATGAAGAATTGCTTCCTAGAAAACCTATCCAAAACACTCTCCCCTTTTTTCTCACCCTGAAATCCAGAGATCTTGCCTGTAACGTTTTGACAACACTCTCAAGCCCTTCCTTGTGTCCCTTCAGGGTTAACAAAATGTCTCCAGACGATGTTCTGTGACCTCCATACATATACCAGTAAGCAAGAACTCGATTTGACAACCACCTATGGATTAGCTTTGGAACTGCAGGACGCCCATTTGGCCAAAACTGGTCGGCATAGAAACCAAATAAAGTGTGCATGATGGTGTAAAATCTGTAAGGTATCTCATCACTATCATCACTAGGCCTACATGAAGGATGTATCCATTCATAGTAGAGGTCATGTAAATGCCTCTTTAAAACAGATTGTGCACCAGAATTTTCACTGAACTCAAAGTGAAGCATATGCTTCTTTCTCCGGTCATCTGATTCGATTTCTAAACCACCTAACAGTAAACCCACTAAAATTTCTCTTTGTTCTTTGCTTAGCTTGGGCCTAATAGGCCGCTTAATCTCTTCACTGCTTGATTTCAAAACATAGTCAAGCTTTTCCATCAATGAAGACTCAATATCATATTTCTTCTGGCCCATCAGACGATAAATCTTTACTGCCTTCACGTATTGTCCTGAAGAAAGGTATCCGCTTAAAATGATATTACATGATCTGGTGTTAACACCAACTGCTTCACCACTACACATATGGTTGAAGATCTCCTCTGCTTTCTCAAGATTACCAATTTTAACAAAAGAATCCAAATAAATATTATAGATAGTTCGATTAGGCTGACATTTCTCAAGGCATTCAGTGAAAATTGACTGCAGCTTATCATGCAAGTTTAGGTTGAGGTACATGCTCATTAGATCAATATAAGATGGCATTAGGGGCTTCAGATTTTTCTCAACAAACTCCCGCATGAGAGATTCAGCAAGTTCCACTTCTTGAGCTTCACATAACACCTCTATTATCTTATGATATGCGGCAACACTAGCTGACCCTAAACGCTCTTGCATCTCCCTAAAAATGTCCAAAGATCTCATAGGTTCTCCTACCTTTGCGAATACTTCCATCCTATAAACAAATGCTTGTGAAGGGAGACGGTCATCAAGTTGAAGGAGTCTGAGCCAAGTCTTTTGTGATTCCTCCACATCACCCTCCTTCGAGCAAGCTCTCAAGATGGAGACAAGCACTTCACTGCTGTCTCCTATTCCAAGTCGCTTCATTTCTTCCCTTAACATTCCAATCCTTGCTTTATCTACAATGTCCTGATAGCTATGCAACCAAATTAGGCCACCGTAAATATCTTTCTGTACCTCGAGTCCAGTTGTAACCAAATTATGATAGATAAACTCTGCCTGTTTAAGATAATATTTTGACGTTCCTCCAGGTTTGCTTACAAGCGCCCTGAAAAGAGCATTATGCAAACTGAGTCGAGGTCGGTAACCTCCCAACTGAATCATTCGGTTATAGATGGAACATGCTTCCTCTCTACAACCTTCAACTGGTGCACTAAGATACGCCACAATCAAAATATGGAATGTGGATTCACTAGGCACACGTCCTTGATTAATGATATCATCATATATCTCTCGGCATTTTGCAAACTTTTGCTCCTTACCCATGTAGTCCGCCAGCTTCGTTGCCAGAGCAAAATCAAACCTATACCAATGTTGCTGCATCATCCATTTGTACACCTAGCACAAATACAAAACATAAGTCAACAGAGTAAATTGCAGTCGGCCCTGTTATAGATATTAATCACAAACTCCACCAAAAACGAAGATATCGAAAGATTCTATGGAACCGCATACGCTTCAAAATACACATTTCCCATTATAAGGACTCAACTTTCACACTACTACAGACAGAAACCAACATTAACATTGGGCAAAGAAGTGAACTTTCAAGCGAAGTAGAAAAGGGTACCCTAAACGCAGCTTCATTTTCGCGAATGCGCATGCAATGAACGATAACATAAGTAGCATCATCTTGTCGCATCCATTTCCTCTGTGCATTAAGTATCCTCACCAAAGTCCCTGCTTTATGCGCAGGAAGCTCCTTACACAGCCAAGCCAATCTCGACCTCCTCCACTGCTCCGGCAACTCCTCCAATTCGATCACCTCCAATTCCGGCAAGTTCAGATTCTTCAAATCGCCACTTAAACCAGAACACACAATTCCCTGACCACCTTCAAACTTGAAAGCCTCATTTTCACTATCATCACAGCCGTTGGCAGAATCCAACTCCTCAGACGCAACCTGTTCGAAGAAAGTACTGTGAGAATATAAACCCCTTAACAGGCCAAACCTCTGATGGGTACTGGTAGAGTTGCGGAACGAGCGAAGAATGAGACTGTGATGGGTGCAGAGGAGAGAGATTGGTGAGGAGAGAGAAGTCCGCCATGGGAAGCTGAAGCTTGCTTGGGCGTGAGTAGTTGGTAAAGGGCTCCTGTGGTTATAGACAGAGATAAGAGTGGAGGTAGAGAGCTCTTCGGCTCTGAGCAGGAGCATTGCCTTGTTGGGTTTCTTCTGGTCATTAATGGCGGACAATTAACTTCAGATAAAGAAGACATTCCATAATGGGCTTTTTCTCATTCGCTTTTGGAAGTGGGTTGGAACAACAATGGGCCGACTTGACCCGTTAATAATTGAATAAATAACAAAAAAAGCTTTATAGGACTAGATTTATTCTTAAATCTCATCTAAAATAACCAAAACTTAAAAGGCTAAAATTATATTTTAAACTTCAACCTTTATATCAAAAAACATAATAAACCCTTATGTTTCCAAGAGTTCAAATTAAGCTCTGTGATTTTCAAGACATTAAGGGGTGTTTACTTCGCATAGGGGAATGGTAATAGGAATGAGAATGAATATAGTGAGGAATAAGAATGGATATTATAATTATAATTATGATGGTTAGTTAAGAAAAATGAATGATTACCGGTACCATTAATAGTAATTGGTTTGCCAAAAATATTATATTGTAATTAATTAATTACAATATTTTAATTAATGAATGAATTATAGTTTAACTAATTAATTAATTATAATGTAATTAATTAATAATAATATTTTAATTGATTATATTGTAATTAATTAATTACAGTATTTTAATTAATGAATGAATTATATTTCAATTAATTATATTGTAAATAATTATAATGTAAATAATTATTTATTTTATTTAATTAATTATTTTTAAAATATTAAAAAAAAGAGTCGCTAATAAGGAATGAGTTTCATTCCCCTGCTAAATAGAAAGTATAGAGGATTTCTCAAAAGTGGGATATCAAACTATTACCCCTATAATCATAATCAACAATCAACCACTTATTTTTTATTCTTTATCTATTAACTCTTTCCTAAACCTATCAACCAAGCATTCCCTCAAAATAAACTCTGCCTGCATGGAGAAGTTAAAAAGGGTTAACTTTTTAACTTCTCATTGGTTAAATGGCATATCAATATTAACATGATATTATTTTTATTTTTAAATAAAAAGTGGTTTCGTTGACATATAACAATGAGATCACTATCTAAAATGTATAACAATAACTTTTGAGATCACTATCTAAAATGTATAATAGTAATTTTCACTACCAATAAAACCCACTTTCTAATTAATTTAAAAAAGTTAATTATGTAATAATGAGACTCGCTTTCTACTTAAAAAATATAAAAATAATAATATTTAACTAGCGGATAGTTAATCCCGTTAAATTTTCTGTTCATTTAGAGTTTATTATGAGACTTTTGAAAATATTATTGTTCAATTTGAATGTTTGAAAATGTTAGGGTTAGTAAATATTGAGATTTAAAATGTACTTTTGGCCAAGCTTAAAAAGAACTTTTCTTTAAGAAAAAGGGTAGTTCCAATAGTTCCAAAGATGATAAAAATATTGAAGATACTTTGAACTTATACCTAAAGATGGGAGGGATACTTAGGCTGGACCATTGACATAAAATGAAAATACACATATGTCACTGCTTTTGGTCATGGATTTACATTGAAGCCACATGTTGTGCACCATGACAATGGAGGTAGGTCACTTCCCTACCTATAAAGGGAGATACTTGCTGGCCCATCAATAATTGGTGTACTATTCTATACCCATCAACCATTTTTTGATCACCTCTCCTAAGCTTATCCATCTTAAGTGATTGTGATTTGGTAACATGTTGGTGCTCAATATTTTTTATGTTAGGTAAAAAATATAAATCTCCTATATAATTTAAGAAACTTTTTAAAAATTTTACATTTGAAATTCTCAATAAAATTAGTTTTCATTTTTAAAAAAAATATCTGTTTTTTCTTCGATGAATAATAATGATGAAATATATGCAATATAGACATTAAATGTAGATTAATTAAATTTTATTTATGTAACGATTTATTTCAAATCTAAAACTCAAATTAGATTAATTAAATCAACTCAAAATTATAATTTATTATACTTATTTAAAAATATTAATTTAAACCAAATTTAATTGATCTGAGTCAACTTTAAGAGTTATACTATGTTTGGTAATGAAATGAAATAGAATAGAATGGAATGAAACATAAATTGATGTAATATCAGAAAATTATTTTTTTGGAGCGATAGAAGGATTTATAATATAATATAGCGAAATGTTATTTCGATGAATGGTTTATAATATAAAGTTGTTTATTATTTTATATTTCATCTTAAAATCTCCAAATCAGAGAATTTTTATTTTTACTGTTTAGGATGGAACGATATGTAATATGAAATCCTCTTTTTCTATCACATTCTATTATAAAACTTCCTCTCAAACGATTAAATGATATTACATTACATTTCATTCCATTATAAAACCCTCAACTAAGCATAGCCTTAAGTCAGATTATTATATTAATAACATTTAATTAATTAATATATTGTTCATATTATTTATGTTTCGATATTATTTTTTAACTAAAGTTTAAGGGAAGAAGTTTTTTAAAAATATTTTTAGAAAATTTTAAAATTAAAAAATTAAATATTTTTAAACTACAAAAAAGATATCTATATTTTCTATCCTTTTGATGTCCTAAAAGGTTTTTCACTCCCATTTGAAATTTTTAATTGC
>JANITW010000235.1:69640752-69650906 GCA_027564335.1 Erythroxylum williamsii
TTTTACTGTTTAGGATGGAACGAGATGTAATATGAAATCCTCATTTTCTATCACATTCTATTATAAAACCTCCTCCTAAACGATGGAGTAATATTATATTCAATTTCATTCCGTTATAAATCCTTAATCAAATATAGCCTTAAGTTAGAGTATTATATTAATAACATTCAATTAATTAATATATTGTTCATATTATTTATAGTTTGATATTATTTTTTAACTAAAGTTTAAGGGAAGATGTTTTTAAAAAAATATTTTTAGATAATTTTAAAATTAAAAATTAAATATTTTTAAACTATAAAAAAGATATGTATGTTTTCTATCCTTTTGATGTCCTAAAAGGTTTTTCACTCCCATTTTGAAAATTTTAATTGCAATTGGTTATAGTTCATTAGGTTCAAATCCCCTGTTCTAATTGACTTGTTTCGACCCTGTTTTTATCTCAATTTTTTTTGTTTCCCAGGAGGTGTTAACTGGGTCGAAGTCGGTGACTAATCCTCCTTCGCTGAGTGACGCATCTCATATGTGAGGACAACAGCTGACCCAAGAGTTCGCTGCGTTTCCAAGAGCAAAAATCGAGCTTGGAACCACTTGGTTAAGCAACGAAGGTACGTGTCACCCACATTAACCACTCGGTTTCTTTTTACCTCAATACAACGTCGTTTATTTCATGCCCAGTTGAGCAGGATTTGCTTGCAGCCAAGAATCATTTGTTAATTGTTACTGCTGGTACGTGTGTCAGAAACTGGACAGAGACTCTCCAGAAACTGTGAGACTGTCCCTCGTGACTTGTGAACCTTATCAAAGGCTCGAAAATCGAAATGCCCATATTTCACTTGTGTCAAGGTTCAGACAAGAATCGGAATCTACCTGCGGATCTTGCAAAAACCAGGGGCATTGACGTCATTTCGAAATTTTCCGCTAACTTTCAGGAATTGGTGGCAACTCTTGTCAGGGTTGGTTAAGAGCAAGCAAATGTTAAAATACAAAATAAAATCTTCCTCTGTTCAACCTTCAACGGTTTTGGATAAAAGCACCCACTTGCATACAGCAAAAGTTGAGACTTTTAGCGTGTGAAGGAGACAGACATTAGATAGAGAAAGCGTGCAGAGCTGTGTTTTTAGAGAGAGAGAGTGGGTGCGGTGAAAAGAAAGGCAAGTTCACGAGCTCTCTCTGTCTCTCTGCAACTCTGTTCTTATTTGATAACACGAATACGCTGTAAAAGATCGGAACTTTGCTAAACCCCATTTGGGTGGGTGAGGTTTTCACGAGCTTAACACACCAGTTTCTGCAAGTCTCTTTCTTTCACCGTCTAATCAAGTGGTCCAATTCTCGCCACGTCATCTGTTATGCCAGCTGCCTCATACCTCGATCTCCCTTGATTATCACCATCGCCAGGGGTGTTTCCTACTCTATCTGGTTGTTAGTGATAATGTCAAAAGATTGACTCTTTCTTTTTCTGAAGCTTTGATTATTCTGGGAAAGAGCTTTTTGAGTTTAGTTTGAGTGAATCGAGATAGAGGGTGGAGTTTTGATGGATCGACCAACAATCACGGCGGGTCCGGGTATGGATGTTCCAATTATGCACGACAGTGACCGGTACGAGCTGGTGCGAGATATTGGGTCCGGGAATTTCGGAGTTGCAAGGTTGATGAGGGATAAGCAGACCAACGAGCTTGTTGCTGTTAAGTATATCGAGAGAGGTGAGAAGGTAAGTTTCTTCTTATATATGTACTTTGTCTTTTTCTGAAAGTTTCATTTGATTGGCCTTCTTGAGCTTGATGTACTTTGTCTTTTTCTGAAAGTTTCACTTGATTGGCCTTCTTGAGCTTGCTTTCAGTTTAAAAGATGCTGGTTGTTCCATTCTAGGTCTGATCTCGTTATTGTTTCCCTTGCTTTGTGGTGGGTACAAACAATCGGTTTGTCTTGTTAATGCCAAATTGGGTAAACTATTTGGATTATCCAAGTTTGTATCTGAGAACTGTGTTCTCCAGAATTGTTGGCATCTGATTCATTGCTTGAAACATGCATGCTACTTCCCTATGGTAGCACTTCTCTTTGGTTTATTGGAGTTTGTCAATGGGAATGATAATTGTCTGACCTCATGTTCAGCACATCGTCATGCACAAAACGAAGACAGTCAACTATGACTGACCTGGTTCTTAGTTTCTTGTGGTATTCCTCTCAGAGAGTGACAAATAACTTGATTCTTATTCGCATGACAATGGATTAAGTAGTTGATTGTTTAAATCACATTTCTGAATCCACCTGTTCTAAAACAACTCCAATTTGATAAGGGGTTAATAATGCCAACCAAACTAAAGCTAGCAGATTTCTTAACAGTTATTGTTGAACTTCAGAGACATGTCTTTCTGTAGTAATAAGCTTTCCATATGGAAGTCATTGTCAACCAAGTGAAACTATATAGACGTTCACAGAGTCAGAAACAAATGATTCATTCCAATAAATATTATCTAATGATTGAAGGGAACTTTTTGGTTGACCTCCAAGGCCTCTACATGATCCCACTTTTATGGTTTGTTATTACAGATAGATGAAAATGTAAAAAGAGAAATTATTAACCACAGATCATTAAGGCATCCCAACATTGTGAGGTTCAAAGAGGTTTGTCAATTACTTCACCTTTCAATAATTTTCCAAGAAAAGGATGTTCTGGGTTCATTACTTGAGTAAGGTTACTGTAGGTTATATTGACTCCAACACATCTTGCTATTGCGATGGAATATGCATCTGGTGGAGAACTCTTCGAAAGAATATGCAATGCTGGGCGCTTCAGCGAGGATGAGGTTCTTGCCCAATGCATTCATTTTGTTTGATGGCTTCTGTTTATTTGCTTATCAAGTTTCTCAATTATTATACAGGCACGCTTTTTCTTCCAACAACTCATATCTGGAGTTAGCTACTGTCATGCAATGGTTAGTAATACGTTTCCTTCCATTGATTGTTAAGTTCTATTTGTACAAAGGAAAATAGTTTAAAATTTTCATAATTTCCAATCTATTTCTTCCTGAAGCAAGTATGCCATCGTGACTTGAAATTGGAAAATACATTGTTGGATGGCAGCCCAGCACCTCGTTTGAAGATTTGTGACTTTGGTTACTCTAAGGTACTCACATCCCCCTTTTTTGGTTGCTAATGTTTAAACACATCGCCATAAATCAATGTCTCAGATGCCTACTTGCTTTTGAATCAATGTTCCAATAGATGTTCCTTGTTATTGATCAGGGATTATTCAAGAACATGTATCTTTCTTTTTGTTTTTCCATTCTATGAATGGAGAATTCTGCTTTCTTGTCAACGACTTCTTTAATCTTGTATTGACTTTATCTGGTCTAACAGTCATCAGTGCTACATTCACAACCAAAATCTACCGTTGGAACTCCAGCATACATTGCTCCTGAAGTACTACTTAAAAAGGAGTATGATGGAAAGGTTGGTCTTTTTCTTTATCCTGCAGAAGAACAAAGTTGGTAGTCTTTCAATTTCTTGATTGTTAGGGCATTTTGTTTTCCAGAATCTCCAAATTCTGGTTTCCAAAGATCTTACTGATGAAGCTACGGAATCAGTATTTTAGAGCATTAGTTAGCCAACCTACACTCATATATATTAGTCTATGAATCTACACTCATATTTTCTGTTAATTTTTACTATTCAGATTGCAGATGTATGGTCATGTGGGGTAACTTTATACGTTATGTTGGTGGGAGCATACCCTTTTGAGGATCCTGATGAACCAAAGAATTTCCGCAAGACAATACAAGTAATTCATTGCCACCTTAATTACCATATCACAATGACAATGCTCATGAAACTGACTAATCCATCATGTTTTGTGTTGGCAGCGAATTTTGAATGTCCAGTACTCAATTCCTGACTATGTTCACATATCTCCAGAGTGCCGGCATCTGATCTCAAGGATTTTTGTGGCAGACCCTGCAAAGGTCCGTATATTTTTTCTTGATTCTTTAGATTAGATACTGCCAGGTCTGTACAATGACTAGCTATTTAACTTCCTTAAGATATAAGCCTGGTTTTTTAGTCTAATATGATTAGCTACTTGCTTAATCTCTTCATTGCTGGTTTCCTTTCAAGTCTCGTTCAGGGCCATTTACTCGATTCGAGAACTTTACCTTTCTTAATCTCTTGGTTTATATGGTATTAGATCAGCTGAGAGGGATGAATTTGCTTGTAGAAGGTTAATAAAGTTGAATACCCTTTTATTTTAACAGAGAATAACCATGCCTGAGATTATGAACCATGAGTGGTTTCTGAAGAATCTGCCTGCTGATCTTATGAATGAAAACAACATGAACCACTTTGAAGAGCCTGACCAACCAATGCAGAGCAGTGAAGAAATAATGCAAATAATTAATGAAGCCACTGTGCCTCCAGCAGGAACCAATAGTCTAAACCAATATTTAACTGGCAGCCTAGACATTGAAGATGACATGGATGAGGACCTCGATACTGATCTTGATGATCTTGACATTGACAGTAGCGGAGAGATAGTATATGCAATGTGAATAACCCCTGGAAGAAGACGCTAAAGCACGAAGCTTAGAACCTTGGTAATGAAAGTGGGAACAATAGATCATGTATCAAACATTATATCACTGTAATGGAGAAAACTGTGGATTGGAACTTAATTTCAATGTCAACTATAGATAGATTCTGCTCGCATAATTCTCATTTCCGTCAACTTGTATTGTATGTTATAAGCCAAGCTGGGCATGCCTATACACAAAACACTTTCACACTTGGCCCTTGCCACTTCTTAAGACATTGTTGTGTGATAAAATTGTAATCTTTCATCCTTAAAGCCATGCTGTTAAATCTATCAGAGGAACTGAAACTTGCATTGGCCACAGCTCAGGAGTAATTTACTTGTAGATAAAAGGCCACGCCTTTGAACGTATTCGGGACGAGGTAGGCGCTGATAACCAGCTTTAACATATTAATAATTGATTATTACATTGTTCTCGTTAAAAATCTGTAGTCTGGGTGGTGTAGTTGGTTATCACGCTAGTCTCACACACTAGAGGTCCCCGGTTCGAACCCGGGCTCAGACAATTTTTTTTCTACTTTTTCTCATCACTTTCACCATTTAGTACAGAGAAGGACGAGTGTGAGGAGTTGAGTTGCTTTGTAGATTTTCCTTATATGTTTTTGTGGCTGTTTAGGAGCTGTTATGGTCTGTGATAATAAAAGACTTGAAGTTTGGTTATGAAATTACCATTTCAGATAAACAAATAAAAGATGTGGAATCCTTTTTAACTCTGATGAGGAGGCGATCAAAGATCCAACCTTTTATTCCATTGAAGTCCAAGTAACATGATCCTCCAAAACCAGAAAAAAGTGGATCATTAATGTATCAGCTAGTTTATTAGTAAAGGGTACATTAAACTTAGTAGGTAATTATTAAATTTATGGCTAACATGATCATCTCGCAGACAGGGAACTCCAAAGTCCTGAGCTAAGCTCTATATCGTCTGCAATAAACAGTGAAAACAAAAGTTGAATGCATTAAATACAGAGGCTAGGTCCAGCAGTAAATGACAATGTCCACATCAAACCATCCAATTTAATTATAGTCAGGAGGGAATGCCAGTCTTAAGCTCTTACATGTGAATACCAATGATTTTAAACGCTACAGACTCGTCATAACTAATGGCACATAAGATGTCATAATGTCGAACCAAAACTGAAAATCCAGCCTCACACTCTGACTCAAGAATCAACATTGCGTAAACGTGGTTCAGGAATCAACATCAACACGAGTATCAACATGCTTTGAGAATGATGCAAATAATAAACATGAGTTAAGGTCAGATACTTACCAACTTGAGGATGAAAGAGGAAAAGGCATCAAGGAAACAGAGGCAGGTAGTCTAGCCCTGTCCTTTCAGGAAATCCCATCATTATGTTTAGATTCTGTAACGCTTGACCAGATGCTCCCTTCACAAGATTATCGATCTGCATGAAGCTTTTATGAGATTAATTATGATAAGGCAGGGAATAACAACACATACAGAAGTAAGAAGAAAGTTGAGCACAATGGTGGAGGGATGGATACGTACAACTGATATAATTATTGCTCTCCCAGGTATCCTATCAGGAAAGATATTCACATAGCAGTAATTGGAACCTCGAACATCGTGCGTGCGAGGAACAATTCCTTTGTCCAATAACTTCACAAATTCTTCATTCTACAAGAAAGTTGAAGAGAATGATCTCCACATACTTGGTTAAACATAAAGAAAATTTTGAAGATAATGACATTTTACAGTGTATCATGCCTCAATAAATACAACAGATTAGTGGTGCAACAACTAGACTTGCTTCCCTTGCAGGCAATACTTCCAAAGCAAATACTTGAATGTTAAACTAAATGTGTGCTGAAACTTGCAGTGAAAAGACGAGTTTGAATATGTGTTTTAGACATATACTGCTAAGTCGAGAATGAGCTTAGATTTGAAACAGACATCCCTTGAACAAATATTCAGGTTGAAAAGGTGATCTATTTACAGGTGACTTAGCAATCATTTGAGAACATATAAATTAAATATAACACATCGATTCTAATCACAGCATCAGATTTATACCTCATAGGAAACTTTCAGTTGGTGGTACAAATCCTCAATTGTTACCCCAGAAGCCATTTGCACATATATAGTTGACTGCATACCACGGCTCTGGAAAGGAACAGAGAATACTGAACACAAATCCTTTTTAAGCAAAAAATAAGAAGGAAACATTCTTTGCTGGAAATACATTAGCATGCAACTGATACCATTGGCATTAAATGTGGGGTGAAACTGACTGTCACTTTTGAGCATGCTGCATCTGAGAGTCCTTGTTCGATTTCTGGCACTATAATTCCAACATAATAAATAACATGAAACATTATCTAAATAATTGAGAATTTGCTTTCCTTCACTATTAAATGAAGGCTTGATAAGAATGTGTAAAGTCCCAAAAATCATTGACTGAAGTTTTACCATGGCGATGCTTGGTAACACCATAGGACATAATGCCCTCAGTTAGTTCAGTATATAGATTTGATACCTTAGCCCCACGTCCTGCAAAATGTATCAGATATAAAAAGCTGCTAAAGAGAATCTTGCAGGTACTATCAGAAAAATATGCATCCAAGGTAGAGAAATTTCAACCTGCTCCGCTCACACCAGATTTTGAATCAATAATGATGTTTCCATGTTCAATTAGATTCGTCTGCACAATTCAGAGTATCATGTGGCACTTATATAATGCAAAGTGGACTGAAAGTAAACAATGTAACAGACTAACCTTTATCAAGGGAATAAGTGGAAGTTGAATTGATGTTGGATAACAACCAGGATTGGCTACAAGGCGTGCATATCTTACTTTCTCTCTGTATATCTCTGTCAAACCATACACAGCTTCTTCCTGTGTCCAGATAAATGTTCAACAAAATGAAAATTTTCAGAGAAAGAAACTGCAACCATTCAATCCATTAGATGAAATATCACTTCAACATTAACAAAATGATAACCGAGTAAATCCATCAGATGAAATATCCCTTCAATATTAACAAATGATAATCGAGTATAATCAAGAAATAGGCTACCTGCACTACATTTTGAGGGACTAGTTGTATGTAACTTACCTGTAAATTGGGTGCTCGATGTGGCTGGCCATACCATTCTTCATACTCAGATATATCACGTAGCCGAAAGTCCTGAAAAGTTATCATACCACAGTTCATATGATATAACTGTGAATTTTTTGTACATGCCTGTTGCTTTAAGCAGAAGCATGAAAGAACTCTAACAAGTAAGCACAAGCATGAATCATACCGCAGAGAGATCAACAATCTTTAACCTCCTGGGAAGGCCTTTAATTATTTCCTGTAAAAAATACAGAGCTGAATCATAACTAAAAGATAAACAATTCCAAAATAAGATCGTACACTCTGCTGAGACTCAGAGTTACTGGTTCGGTGGGTTAAAATATTGAGGGTAAGAAGAATGGACCTGTGTGGTTCCATGTGGCAGACAGCAGAACACAGCATCCACATCAGAAAAGTTGGCATCACTGGTAGACACCAGTGTTGGTAAATCCTGCAAACATAAAAGAATAAAAAATCAGGATGGAAAAATAAAAGGAACATCATCACCTGAACTTTAGTTTAACGGTTCCTAATCTTCCAAAATCTGTTTCTTAGTTGCTTTTGGTGGAGCTCTCTGGTTACCTTTGCTGAACATAAAGGAATCAAACATCAGGATGGGAACAACAAACGAACATCATCAGCTCAACTTAGTTTAACAGGTCCTAATCTTCCGAAATCTGTTTCTTTCTTGCTTTTAGTGGAGCTCTCTAGTTAACTTTTCTACATATATCCATCATTTAATATCAGCTGTCATTCCTCTTTCTTTGACCAGCCACTCTGTGTCCTGAACGGACTTTCTACTGAAGATTGAGGATTCTAACCTTTTGCGTAACAAAATGAGGAAATACGGATTCAATTGATTTGCCAGCATTTCTGTCTGCAGTCATCACAGTTATGCCAAAGAACGGATGGTTTGTTAAGAGTCGAATTATCTGGAAAAAACAGATTATAACAGAATCATATCTAATGAATATCTAATAACAAATAAGCAAAAAAAAGCAAGTCTTAGGAAGTTGTGCAACTCCAAAGAACTAAAAAGACATAGCTTGACATACTCAATATGATTCATTAAGACAATGACTAGGATGCACTTCCCTCCTACCTTCATTTTTAAGAAGCAAGTTTACAAAATAAACAGTTAAGGGGATGTCATTGTCTTCTACACAAAATGGCAAAATATCGGCTATCCATCCTATAGCAGAATCCCACTTAAAAGGGGTCATAATAACCATCTAGAACCAAGTTAAAGTGTAAGCAGTTTAATTGATGAAACTTCTCCCTAAAAAATGTAGGTTAAAGTTCTCTCATTTCTCGACCCCCAAACCCAATATCGTTAGACACATCCTAGTAACTGATGGCAATTGACCACCGAAGCTAACGCCAGGAAAATGGACAAACAGTACACACAAGGTGCTAATATTAGCTAATATGAATGAATATGGAACAAACCTCTGCACCAGTATAACCACTGGCACCAAGAAGAGCGACACGAGCTTCCTGCCCCGGCTTAGAATTTGATACCCGCAAGCTTTTGAACGGCAATGTGTTGGACCTTCCGAAATACGTCTTGTTTCCATTTTGTTTTGCCAAACTTGACAATCTCTCTTCGCTCTGAAATTTAGATGCCTAGGTCCAAAAATTAGGCAGCACCAATTAGGAATATCCAATCTTCGTCTGAACCTGAGCATACAATCTATTTATCTTAACAAGTTCACACTAATCTCTACCCCAGCCCAGAACCTTACAACATCTGGTTCGTTTCAATTTCCCACGATAAAGTCGTTAGCTTTCCTTCATTTTCTTGAGATACAAACATAGACAGTTCATTAACACATGCACTAACCTTCAAGAAGAACCCTCGATCCAAGAAAGTAGAACTGAGAGAAGCAGTGCTCATTGTTTTCTATCGAAAATAGGCACAGAGACCAGACTATGCAATACAAAAGCTTATACACGCTAAAAGCACTACAACTAGAAGCATGTGCGAAGAACAGCTACTGGAATTGGACACCGATGCCTGATGATGGGATGTTTGAGAAAGAACATAGAAAAGGTGTGAGCTTTAGAGAAGGCATCTTTAAGAGGAGCCACCAAATGCCAAAAACCCTTGAATTGGCAGGCTTCCTGTCTCGAGAAAAAGTTCTCAAAAAAGACAGGGCTTTAGTTGATTTTATCAGGCTCTCAGGGAATATGAAGGACCACCTTGCTTGGACTCAATAATCACCAATGGTCAAGAAAGAACCACCTTATTAGGAAAAAGCAGAGCGAGGAGTTGTCCAAGTGACTGGACCAATCTGGGGTTTAAATGCTTGAATGTTAAAGAGGATTTGATGGAAAGTTTTTTTTTAAAACCAAGTTGAAGGTTAGTTGGTAAGAAAATTTTCAGGTTTAAGTAAGAACGTAGATTTGGGGTGTTTGGAAACCTTCGAATTGAATTCATTAACGAATTGAATTCAATTACATTAATGAAGTTGGGATTGAATTC
>JANITW010000235.1:69691573-69703158 GCA_027564335.1 Erythroxylum williamsii
TTGGAGTAGTTGGTGTTGGTGGTGATGGAGATGGTGTTTTAGGCTTTGGAGAAGTTGGTGTTGGTGGTGATGGAGATGGTGTTTTAGGCTTTGGAGAAGATGGTGGTGTTGTATGTTTGGGTGGTGAAGGTGAGTGCTCTGGTGTTGGAGCAGAAGGTTTTGATGGCACTGAAGGTTTTGATGGCTTTGGAGGTAAAGATCCACTTCCGCCGCCGCCGCCGCCGCACTTGTCCTTGCTGCAGTCCACAGGTCTGCTTACAACTGGGTAACACGTCCTGGCTGTCTTCTGGTTTGGCCTATCAGCCAAGCAATTGCTGGTATCATCCAACACAATGTCCTTCCTTGAAGGTGGTACGCATGCTTGGCCCTCTCCCTTGAAGTAGTTATATGAGAGTGTGAAATTTGTCAAGGCTGGTAGCTTGCAAACGTTCTCAGGCACGAATCCTGTCAGTTTATTATATGCAAGATTCAACATTTCAACCTTTTTCAGGCCGGAAAGGCTTGACGGCAAGATTCCGGTGAACCCATTGAAGCTGGCATCAAAGACTGTCACGTTGCCGAGCATTCCAATCTCTGGTGGGAAGCAACCTCCGAGGTTATTGCCCATGAAGATAATCTCATTCAAGTTGGCCATACTGCCAATACTATGTGGAATGCAGCCAGTGAAATTGTTATAGGCAAATGTCAAAAGTGAAACCTTGGATTTACCAATATTCTCTGGAATGCTGCCTGTGAAACGATTGTTATTCAGTAGCAAAGCATCAAGATCTTTCTCAAATATCTGTGGAGGCAAAGATCCTTCAAAGTTATTGAACCTGAGATCAAGATACCTGAGATTTGACCAGGTTAGGACAACACTTGGGAAATTTCCTACAAAGCGATTGTTGCTGATATCAAACTCAAACATAAGTGTGAGCTTGGACAGGCTGTTGGGGACAATCCCACAGAACCTGTTGCTGTTGATATGCAACAATGCAACATCAGTCATGAGCCCCAACTCAGCAGGAAGGAATCCTGCAATGTCAGCATGGTTAAGGTCAACTCCAGCCACAACACTCAATTTGGGGTCATCAAGGGCAGGTGCACAGAACACACCATTGTAAGAACACACATCTGCACCAACCCAGTTCCCGGTTGTGTTAAATGGGTCGGAGTATATAGCTTTTTTCCAGGCCTGAAGAGCAATGTATGCTCTCTTTAGCCTTTCGTTCGCAAAGGTGATTTTCATGTCTACCTCATACGCATAATCATTGGGAAGGTCACTATTTTCTTTGAGAGTTAGGAGCTGACGACGAGCAATGAGGGACGCTTCAGCATCGGTTAAGGCAAAAGACAAGGTTGAGAAGGAATGAAACAGGCATGTGAAGAGGAGAAAGCAGCCAAGGGGCCTGACAGGAAGAGCCATGTTGATGACCTTGAAAAGTCCCAAGGCCGCTTATAGGAGGGTTGGGTGCATGGAGACGTTTTATGGTTGGAAGGAGAAGGTAAGATTTTCCATGTATTGAGAGGCTGTCGGGTGCTGTTTCCATTTTTAGGCAACATAAAACTCGCTTTCTTTTTCTATGACCAACACAAATATGGCTTCTGTTCTGTTCTATATTTAGATTTTGGTCTTTGTTACGTTGATAAACAGAAGATAGAACAAAGAATTGACCCAATCAACGCCTAGTGTTCTAACACATATCCTTTAATATTCCCAATATAGAACAATATTAATAGTAATGAACCATATTAGATCTCTAAATTCTTCAAGAATCTCCAAGTTCTGCTCCAGAATGATACACCAGAAGCTTACAATACATACATAGACTCTTTCCATTACACTCGACTCTGAAAGCCGGTAGGTCTCATGCTTTGAAATGATGGATTTGGATGTTCTTTACTTCACGTTTTTTACAGGCACTGCAGTTCCTGCTAGCATGGAACTTTCCCCAGTTAAACTCCTTGTACTTTTCAGGGTTTTGGTCATTCACTAGCTCATCCAATGGCTTAATCCCAGTTGTTGATCTCTCTGCTTCAAGATCAAACTCAATCATATACTAAACAATTGATTCAAAACTGGCAAGAAAAGTAGACTTAATGTAACATAAAAGATTATGTTTGTTCATCAGACTACTTTACCATGAAGTTACCTGAATTCAGATCAGGTGAGTAATGAGGCCATTGATTGGTGAGAGTTCTTAGCTCTTTATCATCAGAATCAGCAGATGTCGGGATAAAAGAAGGATCAATCACCGTGTAATCAAGCACTTCGCTTCCAGTCTTTTGACATTTTTGGTGTGCTCACTGTCACAATAGCCCATAGGATTCACCTCATCTCTTTCCATCTTTCTCCTACTGATCAAAAAACTCTTTTATCAACCTTCTCATCTTTCTCCTACTGATCAAAAAACTCTTTTATCAACCTTCTCAATTCTTTTCCGCGGTTCCACTGACAACTCATGATTGATCCCCTGGAAAAATCCCCACTTCTCACATGCATTTCCTCTTGTTGAGACTAGTTTTCCAGTGTCTTACTGGGATTTCATCTACCTCTGGTAAGTTGTTATTCATTTGATGTCTATGATCACTTGGTCTTTACAAGAAGCATAAGTCAATTTCAGTTCCCAAAGGCACAGAAAATGATGGGATCATTCCATATCATTCTCAAATTCACTTTAACTTGGCATTTGTTAGTAATAGTCATTCAATGCAGCGAAGTCCACTAAAATTAATAATCATTTAAAATCACATTGAATTTCGCTCATTTTGGTTTGATAATTAGTATAATTACATTCAATTATCAGTATTAGATTATCTCAACACATAGAGACTGTAATTATCTCAAGAAATTTATAGATTTACGATAATTCGTCTTATATAATAATACTACCCAAAACTATAAAGAATACTTCCAACCGCTTTATCATTACTATACCAAACCAGTATTGACCTGTGGAAGCTTGTGGTTCTAACCAGGCTTCATTTTCCACTTGATCTTGCACTTCCTGTTAGTGTTCTGGTGACTTGTTCTTCACAAGTAACAACAAATGACAAGTATTCAACATGGTTCGGTTGTTAACATCTTTGAAGTCATCCACATTATCCTAGTTGAATGTCAGGGATTGCAGGAAAAGATGTTTTCCTTCTTTTCCTATCACCTTTCTGCTTATGCATCACATCAAAATGATAAATGATGCACATTTGCACATTGAAATACATCCCACTGAAAAGCACCCAAGGCAGAGATCAGTAATGTAGTGATATCTTCTTTCTTCCAATTGTGATGTTATGATTTTCAGAAATGAAGCATCAACGACTCAACAATTGAACTAGCATTCATATTGGACCCTATGTTTCCAACAAAGAAAAACTTATCATTTGGATTTGGATTTAGGTCATTTGAAATGAAAATATCTAAATTAGACTATTTACATACAAATAGAATTGATGATCAAGCTGTAGGCATTGATGTCGAGATAACTACGTATGACAAATATTGGAGCCCATCCTGAATCTTGCCCACTGCGGCAGATCGATCAGCACGGAGATGTTCAGATAATGCATTAGCTTTTTCATGTATTGATGCTTGAGGAAGTTTTCCATGGGACTCAGCTGTGGCACCCTTAATAGCAGCTACATATGCTTCAGCTACATCAGATATGCCTGAACAAGACAACAAAAACCAACCCACCAGATGAGATTATCTTGCACTGGCTCCATGCTTATGAAGACAGAGAAAACACAGAAATGGCAACAGAACAATACGAGGGTGATGAAAAAAGTCAACTGTATATGCATGCAAGAAAGGCTTCAACACAAAATCAGGTCCCATTTTATGATGAAATGGAAGATACAAAAAGGCAATATAAACCTGTGATAAAGCTGTTGGAAACTGCTTCCACGTATCCTGCCATTGATTGTGCCTTCATACAGATTATCTTAGCCTTGTCGACAGCATCTTCAGGCCAGTCAATGTTTACTAGGTCCCAGTCACCATCTTCCTCTTGATCTTTGTTAGTCTTCGATATGATGGATTTACCAAGTACCAGAAGTTGTGAAACTGCAGAACAGCACATTTCTGAGAGCCTCTGCATAGATACACATTCATATTATTGAGAATGCTGTAAAGTAAAAGCCTCGTAAATGTTACAAGAAAACATAATAGATAAAGGGCAAGGCAAGCTCATACATGAACTCCCTCTGAATGAAGAGTTTCTAGCCTGCCAGCAGTCCTTTGAATTATGTCATTAATACTTTGGCCAGCTAAGGAGCTAGTGAAACTGCAACATGGCGGAAAAGTTCAAGTGCCTAAGAAAATATGACTAGAAATACGTACGAGCAGTCATCATTTTACCAATGAAAGTTGGTGGCTTTCAATGCTCAAAATCACCAGGTCAATTGGTATTCTACCCAAGATGTATAGTACAACATTTTTGAAGCAGGAAAATGGGTAAGCAGCTCATGCAACATCCATTAAAAAATAAAAGATTATATTCAGGGATAGACAAACCCCACATTTATGAAACGAACAATCTGAATATTTCAGTCTTGGAAGTTGACAAAGAAAAGGTATAAAAAAAAGCCACAAAACAGACAAATATGCCAAAAATCCTGACCATGTTATTTGTTAACTTGGAATATATTTTAAGATAATAGACCGTAAAGCATGCTTACCTTGCTGCCATATCAGCAGCCTTACTCACACTCGAGTCATGCAGAGTTTTCACTTCATCACTATTTCCTTCAGCTCCCATCTCAATTTTCTTTCCTTTGTCTGACTCTGCATCTTTTGGATCTATTTCAACAATCAAACTGAAAACTTGTTGAACAAGTTTGAGATTTCCATCATATACAGACTTTTGCTCCATTGGTAATCTAGCTTTCCTTCGGTTAAACAATAAGGCATAGTGGTTCGACAATGCCTCCAACTCCTGGAAATGTTAAGATTCAAGACTTCAATATCAGCTGTCATTTACAGAAGTAGATTTCAAGCAAAAAGGAACAGAGAATGACCTCCAGTTGCTCTGGACCTCCATATATATAGAAGCACCTGTCAAAAGTCACATCCTCAAGTAATTGGTCTTCATCAGCATCTTTTACAGAATCTTTAGCTATACCAGTTTCGGTGATCAACAGATCCAAGGTCTCCTTGCCTACATATTCTAGCACTTGCATTCCCTTTGCTGTAAAAGCTTTTCCAGTCTAAAACATGAAGGCAACAATAAGAAATTCTAATATAATTCACAAGAATAACTTTGAACTCCAGACCAACCTCTAGAATTGACGGAGCAACATAACCAGCTGTTCCTGGTAGACCATCTTGCTGAATTGATCCAGCAAGATTCACAGCAGAATGCTCAAGTCTAGAGAAGAGAAAAGAAAGAAGGCACAATGATAAAGGGATGTGAAAAATAGGACATGACAACATCTGCAACTATCATCTTTTTCCTCTTCCCTTTACTTTCCATAGGAAAAGGCATCAAAGAACACATGAACCTTCATACTATTATATCAGAATTTGATTCTCGTTATTGACTTCCAGCAGGGTATAAGATTGCACAGAGCCAGTATGTTGATGTAGTTAATACTTTACATATTGATTAACTAACAATTTCAAGAACTAGGTAATAAAGCACAGCACACACCCATATATCCACATATAAATATCACATCAAGCATGTCCCGAAACTAGCGCTGCAAGGGTAATCTAAAAAGCCATCAGCTACTAATCTATAGAGTAGAATTCTTGTTTCAAAATGTTTCAATTCATTAACATCCCAAAAGGATGAAAAATTCTGGACAAGTGTTTTTAATCTTTTAAATTTCTTTCCCTTCTCCCATAGCACTACTCAAAAGTCCACTTTTCATGTGAACTGCAAGAGTCAAAGTCACAGGGAATTCAGATATTGGTATTAACTAGTAACTCTTATCAATCTTCCTTTAACCATGTACATTTTCTCAACAACAGGAGGGGGAAAAATTCAACTTACTTTTGAACAAAATTGGAACCCCCTCTTAATGCACTTCCTAAAGCTTGCCATGCTCCTGTGGCAAAATTTTCCACGGAGTGATCAAGAACCTTAAGCCCCTATGAAGTATAAACAAAGAAATGACCACAATTAGCAACCAGTAGGAAACTCATCAGTTGAACAATATAAGCGCCATACTAATAGAGTAATTACAATGAATAAGAAAAATTAATGCTAGGAGAATAAAACAGAGAAGCTATGGAGACTATAATAATTACAGGGAATAGGTGGTAGAATTGCAAAAGGTGTCATAATATAAGGGATCACAAAATTTAAACATAAACTACAGAAAGCTAGAAGAAGTGCATAAAGGTCTGATTATTTCAATCATTAAACACCCGAGCACAACCATAATGATCAAAACATTCCTGAGGGAACTGTTTTCTTATATCAGTCTAATTCTGGCGAAAGAACAAGTTGAACTCGCCTGGCCAAGCAAAGAATCCTCACTTGCTTTCTCCAACTTGTCCAAAGCAGATTTCCGAATCTTGTCATTCTCATCCTCAGTTTCCTTATCACTGGAAGAATCATGTTTCTCATCCTCCCCCTTGGATGATTCAGAATCCTCAGCAATTTGAATATCTGCAATGCTCTTTGCAGCTTTTTCTGCAGCCACAGAAGCCTGTATCCAGGTAAACCCCTAAACAGTAAGTCAAACAATTCACCGATCACACCACAGGATATCGTAAGATGGTACGTTAAAATTGTTTCCCAAATCCTGTAAATTTTGCTCCAATGTCTACTTTATAACGAATAATGAAAGGAACTATCACCAATAAATATATATATATATAACAAAAAAAAAGCCATTGACAACTCTAGGAAGCATCTAACCAAGGTTTTACAGCACATCAAAGTTTAGAGAAAGAAAATAATTTTAGAACAAAAAGTTTCAACTTGTTCACCTCATATAAACAGCCAGAATTCATTCCAAAGATAGGATATTTATACCATAAAGATACAGTCAACAATGTCAATCAGTATCTACACTTGAGTGAAAATTTCATTTTAAGTCATTCTACTCTAGAACCTCAAGTCAGGCTGACCCAGAAACCAGATCTGACACAATAAACCAACCACCCAAGTTGAGTGGCAAAACGAAAGCGTACATTGCGAGAGATCTCTTCCGCTGCCTTCTGGATAACAGAGAAAGCAGAGAAACCCCAGCCACCCCATCCTCCACCGCTTGCCGGTTGTTGTGGCGGTTGTTGCTGCTCATCCTCCACATTGGATTCATGCTTCCGTTCCATTCGTTGTTGTGGTAGTTGTTGGGTTGCTAGGTCTTCATCTCTAGGTGGCTTCTTGTCCTCTTCCATCGTAACTGTGAATTGGGTTCCAAGCAATTGTCAGGGAGAGAGAGTGAGAACGCTTTAAAAATGGAGTCTTTGAGTGACGGCGACTGAAAACTCTGCAACGTCCAACCGAGCAACGTCCAACCGAGGGAAGTTGTGGCAAAAAGCGACGCCGTATGCTTTTTGCTTTTTAATTTTATTGCTTTTCCTTCTTTTCTTGTCAATTACTCAAGTCGAGATTTCTAATAATTAATAAATTACATCTAGCTTAGTAAATTGTTTGAATAATTAATTAAACAAAATATTTTAGCCAAATTATTACTTTAAAAAATAAAATTAATAAAATTAAGTTTTGACTTGATATAAAAATCTTAAAGTGTTATAATGAATAATTTAATTAAATAAATCAAAGTCTGATAAAGAAAATAACATGTGAAAAATGTTACAGTACAAAATTTCTCGTTTTGTAAAAGTTTAAGAAAGATCATTAATATATGCAATCTTATTCATGTATTTTTAGAAAAAAAGTTATTTTTGTGATTTGAACCTTTTAATCACAAGAGAAAAAATTTTATCAATTAGTTTAAGACTCTCCCTCCAAGTAAGTTTTTATGAATATATAGTTTTTCCTTAATAAGAATTTTTTCATTAAAAAAAGGTGAAGAAAGGTTTTAAGACAAGGTTGTAAACAACTTTATAAAGACAGGTCCTCGTGAATGCATAAAGTTAAATTTTTAAATTTTTTTGTTATAATCATATTGATAATAATTAAAGTTTAATTAAAAATTTTAATAAAAATAAGCATTATTTTAATAAGAAAGAATGTGAGAGTAAGATGTAGTCGTAAACTCAATAAAATAGTTTATGAAGTTGTCAAAGGAAGAGATGAAGTTTGTAATTTACAAAGTTCAAACCAAGTAAAAATAAAAGAAGAACAAGGAATATTAAGATCATAATTTAGTTTATAATGTTAATTGTAAATTCATTCAATCATTTGTTGTTCCATAGGCTCATCATATGTAAATGATTCATCTAACTTAATAGTACATGTCTTTTATTTATTAAAGGCATTAATTTTTTGGTTTTAAAAAAATCTCTTAATTTTTTAAACACTCTTTAGGAAATATTTTGAGAAATTTTTTAAAAATAATTGCAATAAAAAAATTTAGTTTCAGTAATTGAAGTTGTTAAAATCATATTTTTAAGATAAATGATCGACCTTTATGACTTAATAATCGATTAGTATAAGCTAAAATTATCAAATTTGATAAATTGAAAGTTTGTTGTCACTTTAAATGATATATTGATTAACTAATGCACCATATTGATCGACCAATATGTCTATTAGTTGTCGAGTACCTTAATGACTACTGAATTTATGCATTAAATGCACATTAATCGATTAATATGCTATACCAATCAACCAATATTTTGTAACTAATAGTCACGGTGACTAATTCTTACTTCTAATAACTAGTAAGGGTCTCAAAACTTTATAAATTCATGTTTTCTTATTGGTTCTTGCATTAAAAAGTGTTTATATGTCTTTTACACACATTTTTAAGTGACTTTCAATCATTTAGGCATAATTATCTCATATTAGTTTGAGAGAGCCTCTTTGAAATTACCAAGTGATAAAGTGAGGTATGTTTAGTTGTAAGATTTGGTTTAGCATTATATTATTATATTAGAGGGTATTCCAAGTGAGATTGATGTTCTTCTCACTGTTAAGGAATGTTATAAAAAGGGTTCCTCTTTATCATGAAAATATTGTATAAATATTATTTTTCGCTTTAAAGAAAAGAATTATAATAGAATTCTAAGAAGTGACTTCGGAGTGGACGTAGACAAGAGTTATTTGATGAATTACTATAAATTGATTTATGTTCTCTCTTCTTTATCTTCTTTAAATTATTATTAAATTGTTTAATTGATTTATGTTAATTATATATATATATATTATATAAAGGGTTCCTCTTTATTAAGAAAATAATATACAAAGAATATTTTTTGCTTTAAAACAAGAATTATATTAGAATTGATACAAACGACGCTCAAGATGCTACAAGAAATAATCTAGGTGATTTAGAAATGATTCCAAATATGGAAAGTTTTCGAGTTCTAAATAAGAAAACTTCATCAAATTTGAAAAATGGAGCTAAACTGCAAGGAGATGTCTTGGGAAATCATATTGAGGCTGTTCAAGCAAAACAAGATCATTCAAGTGCCAACATGGAAGGTTTTTCTAATATCGAAAGTTTTGTTGGTCCGGTTACAAGGTCCCGAGCAAAGCGTCTGAAGGAGCAACTTCAAATTTATGTTCAAAACTATGTTGAAAGTGGGCTGTCCAAATATGGAAAGTCCATCTATGGAAATGTTTTGGAGCCTAAGTATGTCTACATAATTGAGTTAACAGATTAGTTTTGGGTGTTTGTGTTTTTTTAGCTTATTGTGGGTCAAATTTGGGTTTGTTTGTTATGGGTTGTTTTTATTTGTCTTCTTTGAGGTTAGAATAAGTGAAATGGGCCACAATTCAAGGGAGCCACATTAGTTTTTAGTCACTTTTTTTTAGACTTGATTTATGGGTTCAATTTAACTTTCTAAGTTAGAATACATGGGCCCCTTGTTATTTTACTTAAGCCCATTTCGAAATCCATTAGGTTTAGGTTTAATTAAGCATGTTTTAGGGTTTTGTGACTGTCATATTCACTCTCCATCTTATTATCTCCAGCAGCCACCTCTCTCTCAACATTGAAGATTGTCTTTTCATCTCACACACCTTCTTCACCACGTTTTTCCACGTTAACCATCTTCTTTGCTACCTTAAAGACATTTATTTCAGTTTTTTATTGTTTTTTCTTACATTATAATGCCTATAACAAGGCTATTTTTCAGTTGTAATGCAAGAACAAGTTGTAATTCAAGATTTCAGATATGAATGAAAGAGATATTACTTTCTTTTATGTTTATGCACAAGGTGTTCTTATTAATTGCAAATGAATTTATCTTTTGTTATCAATTTTAATTCATATTTCTTGTGTTCTTGAGTACTTAACTGATTAGAGTTCAAAGGGATTTCTAAAAATTAACTTAGATTCTTGTCATAAGTGTTCTTGGGTGTAAGAACAGATCCTAATCTGATTGCTTTGTTGAGAAACTAATTCTGATTTGATTGGTAATGAGTTCTAAGGGTCGATTGATGCTACAATAAGCAATCTAGGTGATTTAGAACTGATTCCAAATATGGAAAGTTTTCGAGTTATAAATAAGGAAACTTCATCAAATTTGAAAAATGGAGCTAAACTGCTAGGAGATGTCATAGGAAATCATATTGAGGTTGTTCAAGCAAAACAAGATCATTCAAGTGCCAACATGGAAGGTTTTCCCAATATGAAAAGTTTTATTAGTCCGGTCACAAGGTCCCGAGCAAAACATCTAAAGGAACAACTTCAAATTTATGTGCAAAACAATGTTGAAAATGGGTTGTCCAAATATGGAATGTCCATATATGGAAATATTTTGGAGCCTAAGTATGTCTACATAATTGGGCTAACACACTAGTTTAGGGTGTTTGTGTTTTTAAGCTTATTGTTGATCAAAATTGGGTTTGTTTATTATAGGTTATTTTTATTTGTCTCTTTTGGGATTAGAATAAGTGAAATGGGCCACATTTCAAGTAAGTCACGTTAGTTTTTAGTCACTTCTTTTTCATACTTGATTTATGGGTTCAATTTAACTTTTTAAGTTCGAATACATGGGCCCCTTGTTATTTTACTTAAGCCCATTCCGAAATCCATTAGGTTTAGGTTTAATTAAGCATGTTTTAGGGTTTTGTGGTTGTCATATTCACTCTCCATCTTATTCTCTCCAGCAATCACCTCTCTCTCAAAATTGAAGATTGTCTTTTCATCTCACCCACCTTCTTCACCATGTTTTTCCACATCAACCATCTTCTTTACAACCTTAAAGACATTTATTTCAATTTTTCTATTGTTTTTTCTTACATTGTAATGCCTATAACAAGGCTATTTTCAGTTGTAATGCAAGAACAAGTTGTAATTCGAAATTTCAGATCTGAATTAAAGAAAGATTGCTTTCTTTTATGTTTATGTGCAAGGTGTTCTTATTGATTGCAATTGAATTTATCTTTTGTTATCAATTTTAATTCTTATTTCTTGTGTTCTTGAGTGCTTAACTGATCGGGGTTCGAGGGAATTTCTAAAAATTAACTTAGGTTCTTGTCATAAGTATTCTTGGGTATAAGAATAAATCCTAATCTAAT
>JANITW010000235.1:69916066-69926258 GCA_027564335.1 Erythroxylum williamsii
TGCAGTTGTGATTTGTTATTCACTTGCGCGTAGAAAAATTTGTGGATAGCCTGCGAATTGATTAACGATTTAATTTTTTCACTTACAATAGTATTTTATCGCTCGAAGTCTTAGGCCAAAAGTATTACACATGTCTGAATAAAGACAATGTATCAACAACGTAGTGAGACAACGGGAAGACTGCTATATGCAATCTGGACAAGACTTAGAACTCATATGTACTGTATATGTCATGATAAATGAACTCTTATGTTTGAATTATTTCACTCGTGAAGTTCAGCTTATTTAGATATTGCCTAAGACATTGTTGTCTCCGGAGGGGGATATTGATGAGGATGTGGATGCTAATCAATACAAATTGTCTTATTTAATTTGGTGGTACAACTTTTTTAGTTGAGTACTGTTAGAAAGATATGAACAGATCACAAAATAACCTCATAAATTATGCATCCAGGATCGATGATATATGCGTAGGAAAAATAGAAATCACATACTTGGATTCCTGATATAATCCAACGGTTAAAGAATGCAGAGATCTCCTTTCCAGAAGTTTTTTAAAGCACTAGCGTCGAACAGAACAAAATTACACAGAGTCAGTTTTCAGACCGCTGCCTTTGTTTATATATATTTCATCTGTGAATAACTACCGTTAGTAGTTATTCATGCATGATGACCGTTTAACCCATCATGGGTGTAAAACGTCATCATCTCCCACTCACACATGACGGGTGAAGAAAAGAGGGAGGAAAAATATCGAAAGTGTAACTTTATTCATTTCAGCTTGAATCGTACAAAACAGAGTATGTGTACATATAGCTGCTAAAAACTTACAATGAGCGGGAAATGAAAAAGATTTTAAAAACTTGAAAAAACTTAGTTTGTTACATCCAAAATAACAACCTATAACTGACTGTAGTATCAGCGCATAGTCCATATTCCCCTGCATGCGTATGCATGAAACCAACACCCCCTCCTCAAGATGAAGTACTTTGAAACAACTTCATCTTGGCTAACGCGGAATGCATCTGTGCAGAAGTTAATGGCTTTGTAAGTAGATCAACTAATTGGCTGTCAGAAGGCATATAAGGTGTACTTATGAATCCCGAAACCAAATGTTCCTGGATAATATGGCAATCAATATCAACGTGTTTCATTCGTTCATGAAATACTGGGTTGGCGGCAATGTGAATAGCGGCTTGGTTATCACAAAATAAAGGCATAGGCAAGGTTAGCGTAATCAGGAACTCATCTAGAAGATATGCTAACCACTTTAATTCACAAGATGTTGTAGCCATCTCACGATATTCGGCTTTCGCTGAACTTCTGCTGACGGTATTTTGCTTCTTTGATTTCCATGAAATCAATGAAGGCCCAAGGAAAGCGCAGTAGCCCGTGACCAATCGTCTTGTAAGTTTATAACTTCCCCAATCGGAGTCACAATATGCTTGTAAATCGAAAGTGTTGTCAACTGAGTAAAACAACCCCATCGTATTGGTACCCTTCAAATATTTAACAACATGCAACGCTACGTCCATCTGGAATTTTGTGGGAGCAATCATGTATTGACTTAATTGTTGAGTCACAAATGAAATATTCGGTCTGGTAAAACCGAGATAGAGCAATTTTCCCACCAACCTATGATAACGTTTGGGGTTGGTACACAGTTCAGATTCAACAGTTAGTTGTGCTCCTGAAGGAAATGGGTTAGCCACGGGTTGTGCGTGTATTAATCATGTTGTCTGCACCAAGTCTCATATATACTTTGTTTGTGAAATCAACATCCCTTGCTGTGATGTGGCCAGTTCAATCCCTAGGAAAAACTTTGCCTCTCCCATATCTTTGATGGTGAAGCAATCAATCAGCAATTGTTTCACCCCTTGGATTAGCTGAATAGAGGTACCCGTGATGAGGGTGTCGTCAACATACACTATAAGAGCTATTGTTAGAGAATATATAAAACCAATTGAGTTGGCCTCATACAACAGCTTAAGCTATTGTGGTGAAATGGTCATTTAATATGGTATCAGAGCCTATATGACCAAACGATCATGAGTTCGAATCCTACCACCCACCTATTCTAATTAAATTAAGCACAAGGTAAAATAGGCCTGTGTAAGTTTCAAGCCTAAAGGGCTTTCATTTGAGAGGGTGTGTTAGAGAATATATAAAACCAATTGAGTTGGCCTCACACAACAGCTTAAGCTATTGTGGTGAAATGGCCATTTAATAGCTATGAAATCTGTGGATGTCTTTTTAGTGAAAAGGCAATAGTCGTGTATGGATTTTACAAAACCCATCTGTAAAAGCTTATCAGTTAAGACTTTATTCCATTGTCGCCCCGCTTGCTTTAAACCGTATAAAGATTTGGAGAGCTTACATACCTGATTCTGCCGAGCTTTTGTGTAACCATTTGGAGGAAGCATGTAAATCACTTCGTCAAGTGTTCCATGCAAGTAAGCATTATTGATGTCAATCTGATGTAATGGCCAACGCTTGGCTGCTATTATAGCTAAAAATAATCGGACTGTAACAACCTTTGTAACAGGGGAGAAGCTGTTATGATAATCAACTCCAAATTCTTGATCAAAACCCCAAGCTACTAATCTGGCTTTGCAGTGGGAGACAGACCCTTCAGGAGCATATTTGATTCTAAATACCCATTTGGATGTTATCGCTCGCTTCCCTTCTAGTAGAGAAACTAGCTGCCAGGTCTGATTTTTTTCCAACGCATCCAACTTCTCTTGCATCGTCTTGATCCAATTTGGGTCTACCTGGGCTTCAAGATAAGTTCGTGGCTCATGAATGTTCACGATGTTGGAAAGAAATGCTGAATGATCCTTTGTATATTGAAAAACATCTGTGGGAGTGTTATCGCTAATCTGATTAATGACAAAATCAGATAGCCATGGTGGTGGCCTGCTCGTCCTGGTGGAATGCCTGCGTATAACGTCTTGAGCAAGAGACTGCTATGGCGATTGCCTCTCAACTGGAGACCCATTAATTTCTGCTGTCTAGGAATGTAGATGAGATGGCTTCGGAACTTGTAAATCATGACAAGCAATTTCTTCGGTGGGTTCTGTTCCTGCAAACTTTTGTAAAGAGTCATCAATAAAACTATTTGGCAAAACAGTATCTGGGTGAGAATCGTTCTCCTTTTGGTGAGAAGAAGAAAAGCTGGGCTGATAAGGGAATTGGTCTTCGTAAAACTGTATGTCGCACGACACACTAATCTGGTGTGTTTCAATGTTGTATATCTTCCACCCCTTCTGCCCAGGAGAGCCACCCAAGTATATGCCTGGAGATGACCTATTATCAAACTTATCTTTACGTGGATTAGTGTTCAACATATATCCTAAGCAGCCAAAAATTTTGAACTGGGCATAATCAGGAACCTTGTGGTACAAAACCTGATGCGGACTTTTCCAGTTTAACACCTTTGTGGGAGCAACGTTGAGCAGGCAAGTAGCATGAAGTAGAGCTTTGCCCCAGAATTTTATTGACAAGTTAGCCTATTTTAATAAGGCTCTGGCAGTAGTGATGAGGGATTTGTGTCGGTGTTCAACAACCCCATTTTGTTGCGGGATATACGGACATGTCTTCTGGTGAACCACTCCATGATTCCTTAAAAGAAGTTGCATGTTGTGTCTAGTAAATTCTATGCCATTATCTGTCTGGATCATCTTCACATGTGTAGCAAATTGTGTTTGAATTATTTTAAAGAACCCTTCAATTAATTGGACAACTTGATCCTTGTTTTGAAACAAAATTGTCCATACTGCTCTCGTAAAATCATCAACAATAGTTAGCATATAACTATCATCTGCTAAGGATTTCTTTTTTGTATGGTCCCCAACAATCAATATGCAACAACTCAAAAGGTTCTTGTGATTGAATTCGGCTAGTACAAAAAGGTTTTCGTGTCTACTTTGCCTTGTGACAAATATCACATGCAATCGACTGATTCAAATGATGAAACTTATACACATGCTGCAATTTCTTTGTGGACATGTGTCCTAAACATTTGTGCCAAAGCTCAATACTACCTTCTAGATTATTGCTTACAGAAAAAACAGAATAAGACCTGCTGTTAAACTGTTGTAAGATTGAAGAATCAAAAGAAGATTGATTGGTGCAATATAATCCGTTGATCAAACTCCCATACCACCTTTTCACATTTCTGGTCCTGCAAAATGCAATACTTAGGCAAGAAAGAAACACGCAAGCGTTGATCCTGGAGCAATTTTTTAACTGACAACAAGTTGTATTTAAATTGTGGTACGTAAAGAACTTGTGTTAGCTGGAAATCTGTACTAAAAAACACATCCCCAATATAAGTCATAGCTTTGATCGAGCCATCTGGTAAGTATACACGCTTGGGAAAATGCAGTTTCGTAATATTTGTAATATGAGATAGAGAATTACTCATATGTGTTGTTGCCCCTGAATCTATAATCCATTGCTCAAGGCTTGTAAAATCAGATATGAGATGTTGTTTACCTGCGCATGCTCCGACAAATGCCGTAAATTTTGCACCACCATCTTGTATTATTTTTCCTTTCAAAATTTTCTGAATCTCCTTTTGTATCAACATCTGCATATCTGGATTGCAAACTAGCTCCGTGTGTGATTCTGAGTCAGATGCTTCTAGTGGTGTTTGTGTCTCTTGAGTCATATTGGCTTGTGCTGTAAATTTTCCAGGCTTGTTTGGGAACTTCCTTCCTTTATACCAGTCGGGGTATCCATTCAACCTGAAACAATCAGACCTTTCATGTCCTCCCTTCTTACAAAACATGCAGTATTTATCCTCCTTATTCTTACTTGTTTTAACACTTTTCTTTCCACCGTTATTGTCAAACTGATTGCTCTGAGATCTGGTGGTAGATGCGGCAGTGTTAACAAAATCATGTTATGTATCCAAAGCTACATCTCTCTGTTTTTCGATTTTTAGAAGCATCGAATAAGCTTTGTTGACTGATGGAAGAGGATCCATGAGTAAAATTTGATCTCTGACATGATCAAACTCTGCATTTAAGCCCGAAAGAAACTGCATGAGTTGCTCCTCCTGGCACATGTCTTGGGCTATAGTTCGAGAACCTCCACATCTGCATATCGTCGTAGGTTTTAGCATTGCATATTCATCCCACATTCCTTTTATTTTGTTAAAAAAATCCACTATGGATAGGCTTCCCTGTCTTACTGCACAGATCTCTCTTCGGAGATGAAAAATAAGTGGACCATTTCTTTCTCCGTACCATTGCTCAATCTCTTTCCATAACTCCCTAGAAGATGGAGCAAATAAGAAAACATCTGCTAATTCCCTAGATAGAGAATTTATAATCTAGGAAAACACTAGATCATCAGATTCTTTCCACTGCACATATTCTTCGGAGTTAACATCAGGTACATCATCTTTTAAGACAAAGCTGGTTTTCCTTTTAGCACTTAGCGCCAATAACATAGATCATTTCCATGAAATAAAGTTCTTCCCATTTAATACGGAACTTACGAGAATCAAACCTGGGTTGCCGCTGTTTGTGAACTCACGACTGTGTTGTGATATCCCTCGACTGACATGGTCCACATAGGGGTCTGATCTTTGATCCATCGGTCTATTTCTGTCTTCTTCATTGGATCTGGACCCTTCTTCTTCTTGTGTCTGTAAAGCTTGGACATAACTCCTCCGGACCATAGCTTAATCAGACAAATCACAGATGTAATGACTCTGATACCATGAAGAAAAGAGGGAGGAAAAATATCGAAAGTATAACTTTATTCATTTCATCTTGAACAGTACAGAACAGAGTATGTGTACATATAGCTGCTAGAAACTTACACTGAGCGGGAAATGAAAAAGATTTTGAAAAACTTGAAAAAACTTAGTTTGTTACATCCAGAATAACTGATTGTAGTATCGACACATAGTCCATATTCACCTGCATGCGTATACATGGAACCAACATGTCTTGCTAGAATAGTACTTTTTAGCTCCAAACAAGGTATGCATGATGAAATGGAGAAGCGCCAAGGTAAGCACTTGTAATAACGTATAAAAAGACACATAGCACAACCAAAAGGCTTTACGAATAAGTAATTTGGAAGAGAACAAAATAAGGTCATTTATTGCTTTTTAACTAAATTTGGAAATTATTAGTAGACATGACATCAACTTCAAAGGCACAACTCCAATACTTGAATCGAATGCAAGTGAAGACAAGTTAGAATCCACAATATGGCAAAAATTTTTGTTTCATAATGTCATTTTGCTCATAGATGTATAGACAAGTAATACAGTGAATTATTATAAAAAGATAGGAATTATTTCTTTTAAGGAAAATATATTTGTAATTTACAGCTTGAATGATATTATCAACACTAGTCCATACTTTATTTTGTAAACATTAAACACATTAATACACAACTTTTATTTTTATTTTAAATATAAACTGACATTAGTCCCTATTAAGGAACTCAATTAACTTGGTACACACGACTTGCCGTATATAAAATCAAGTAAATTATATTTTAAATATGAAACCTTATTCAATTTTGTAATACTAACAAAATTGTAAACTATGATAATCAAATGCTCAAAAGTTTTTATTTTTTTACAAGTATAACACTTTGTTAACTCTATCATTAACATTGTTAACATGAAGCACCATAGAATTAATCCTTGTTCTATGTCAATAGATATAGGTATCGTATAATAACTTAAAGAAGTGATTTTATTTTTGGTTAAATAATTAAAGACCATATATATCACTATCTTTTGCTAAAGAAGAATCAAAGACCAAAGATGACATTAGAATGAGATAGAGCATAAATCATAAATATCCAGTAAGTTGTTAAGTAAGGTCACAATCGAGAAACATCAACATTTGCATTAGTGCTACAAATACTTAGTAGTTCGGTTGTAGAAGTAGTGATTATCTTGCCTCCATTTTCACTCTCTTCATTTTGTCCTATTCTAATTACTTCAAAAACTAGAGAGACATCAATCTTTGATATGCTCTTGGAAATAAGTTTTGATATTTCCTTATTGAGGAAAAGTTATACTCTCGATATTTTGGTAATCCATAAAAGAGAAAAGTAGACTTGGAGTTAAGGTTGTGAAATTAAAATCGGCTAAACTACTTTCAACTTCTTTATTAGTTTATCAATTAGTGAAAACGGTATAGGTTAATACCTTAAATCTTTTCATGACAAAAATAACAAGGATATTCTATTTTTTAATACCAGATATTAGCAAACATTTCATCGAACATATGGTGTGTTGAAAATTTTCATCCCTAACTAAACACAAATTGACAACATTTTTTCATTATTTACACGGTAAATCCTAAAACAATAACAAAATGATTAAATTAAGCCAACCCATTGTCAACAACTAAGTCCAAATTTTGAAAAAATTTCATCCATGGATGACACGTTCATTATTGAAAGCAAATGAGCTAGGAGAAGACGGCCTTACCTTCACCAAAACTGCTAGAGAAGACAGCCCCTAATGCCGGTCAGAGACGTAGCAGTTGGACGGAGGGTGGAGGCGAGTCGATGTTGGGTTGCGGGAGCTACAGTCGAAGGAGGAAGAAGGAGATCTCGTGTGCACCAGGTCGGGGAGGGGGCGGGAAGAAGGGCTAGCTTTTAAGCTTACCAAAACGACTTTGTTTTGGTTAAATGAAGAACGCTCTTGAAGCTAGCCAAAACGACATCATTTTGGTTTAAATCAAAACGACGTCGTTTTGATAAGCTTAAATAACATTTTTAAAGTTACCAAAATGACGTTGTTTTGGTAACCGTTTGGTAACTTTAAATACTGTTCTCTATTTAACCAAAACGACGTCATTTTGATTAACTTCAATAACGTTATGTAATTAAACCAAAACGACGTCGTTTTGGATGTGAGACGGCGTCGTGTATGTCTCAACCATATGACGACGTCTTTGTTAAAAATGACATCGTTTTGATTGGTAAGAAAACGTTTTCCTATTGTAATAAAATGACGTCGCTTTTTCTCAATCAAAAGCTACGTCGTTTTGCGACAATCACTAACCTTCGGGAGGACGACACTTTTACCGATGCTATTGCCGACGATCTATATTTCCATCCCTAAAATCTTGTCTTTCCTATGACAATATTTCTGACCGATATAACAAGTCCGTATTTTTCCATCGTTAACTATTCATAGTTACCGACGGGCGTATTTTTCTATCGGTAATTCCGACGCAAATTTTGCTACAACTCTTTCCCTCGATATTTAACGACGAATACTTATACAATCGCTAAATTAGTCACTAATGTCTAACAGTTTCATTTCCGTCGCTAATTTCCATCACAGCTTCGCAATTTTCTTGTAGTGTCATATTGAAATGTGAGTTTATGAAGGAGGCCTAATGAATTGAATTATCGACCATGGTATTATGCCATTAGTATTAGGGCAATTGAACGTAAGTGTTAAACATTGATTATTTGTTTGTTCTCTTCATTTTATCAAGAGAGAGCGCATCATAACTGATTCTACACGAAAAGTAAAAGCTAAATAAGATATATGGAATGGAGTCCAGATCCTCTGTCTAAATTTGTGGTGTCTTATTGTGTCTAATGAATCTCAGCCATTCATTTATGTGGATCTCACGTAGGTCCCACATAAATGAATACGAGTATCATATAAATAAATGGTTGAGATTCATAGAACAGAATAAGTCACCATAAAATTGGATAGAGGATTTTATCCCTATGGAACGTTATGAAGTCATGAATTGGACTGACGTCAAGAGAACATTTCATTATTGTTGTGATACATAACTGTTTTATTTATCATAATTAATATTCATCATAATTAATCTGTTAATCATTGAAAATTGAAATAAGACAATCTGAAGAACAAAAATTGTAATAAAAATTACATTTTTTGTGTCAATTCTGGAATGTTGATGTCTGAAAGCTTTCGACCAGAAATTGATGCTGTGTGAACAGTTGAAAGAGGGCAAGTTTTACTACATTTTTCAGCACAACCAGGGTCTTTGAAGCACAACAGAATAAACTTATTGTAACATTCATTGGTGTTTAGAGAAAGAGCATAACTCATTCTGGAGTTGGCGACAAACCCTAATAGTAAGACCACCAAAATGGTGCTCATCAGAATCCTAACACTCTTTCCTTCCATTGCACATGCACATTTGCTTTGCGTAAGTGGATCCTTTGTCTTGTTTGCACATCCCTCTACATTAGTGCCTTTTATAGACTGTGTCTAGGATTTTTTTCCAGAAAAGGAAGGAAAAACATATAGTATCTATCATGTTTGAAGTAAGTTCTTCATTATCATTAACAAGGGTCCCATTTCTTCCTCAATGAACCTATGCTAAATGAATTGAATTATCGGCAATGTGTTAAACATTGATTGTTTGTTTGTTTTCTTCATTTTAGAGAGAACGCATCATAACTAATTGCACAAGAAAAGTAAACACTAAATAAGATATATGGAACATTATGTAGTCATGAATTGGATTGACGTCACGAGAACATTTCTTTTTTGTTGTGCTACATAACCGTTTTATTCATCATAATTAATCTGAAAGTTGAAATAAGGCAATCTGACGAACACAAATTGTAATAAAAAAAATTACATTTTCTGTGTCAATTCTGGAATGTTGATGTCTGAAAGCTTTCGACCAGAAATTGATGCTGTCCGAACAGTTGAAGGAGGGCAAGTTTTACGACATTTTTCAGCACAACCAGGGGCTTTGAAGCACAACAGAATACACTTATTGTAACATTCATTGGTATCCAGGGAAAGAGCAGAACTCATTCTGGAGTTGGCAACAAACCCTAACAGCAAGACCACCAAAATGGTGCTCATCAGAATCCTAACACTCTTTCCTTCCATTGCAAATTTGCTTTGTGCAAGTGGATCGTATGTCTTGTTTGCACAATTCCTCTACATTAGTGCCTTTTTATAGACTGTGTCTAGGATTATTCTTTTTCAAAAAAGGAAGGAAAAACATAGAGTATCTATCATGTTTGAAGTAAGTTCTTCATGTGCATTAACAAGGGTCCCATTTCTTCCTCAATGAACATATGCTAAATATGAGAATTGTATATGGGTGTACTTAAGTTTGTCTTATGAGATTACCATTCATAAACAAATCTCTAGGAATGTTATTATAAACACTTCCATTTATACCACATACCACTA
>JANITW010000235.1:69929922-69940399 GCA_027564335.1 Erythroxylum williamsii
ATATAAATAATAACCATAATTAATATGAAAAAGATTATTTTATCATCTTAGAAATATAAAATTAAGAACAATATAAAATATTTAAATATTACAATTTTATCATATAATAAATAATAATTACATCAAAATAATAAATAAAAAGAATAATTATTATCAACAATAAAATATAATTTATATCTTAATATTTAATATTCAATAACAAAAAATATATTTTATCTTAATATGTAATTGTTATTAATAATAAAATATCGTATATTCATATTAATAATTTAAAAAAGAAATACAAAAATTTGAGGTCTCTTAATTTTCATTTAAACATATTTTAAATTATTCTTTGTAAAAAAAATAACTATGAGTTACTATATGAATTTAAATATTATATTATTAATAATAAAAGAGATGATGATGGCGAAGAAGAGAGAGCAATCGTGTGAAAGAAAAAAATAAAGAAAGGAACATATTTGGGTGTGGTTATTTTAAAATTTTTATTTTTTGTAAAAATGCTCTTAATTTCTTTTAAATTTTTGGTACCAGCCGATTTGTGGCCAGTATTTCAAATATTGACGATATCGAACAGTACTAGGTGAAACAAGTAAGTATTTGGACCTGATACTAAAATATCCCATTTTGTACCTTTTTTGATCGATACAAAAATAGATCAATTAGTTAATAAATTGATTGATTTTTAACAACAAAAATTATTAACATAAATCAAATCGAAAAATTGAAAATTAAATTGAAAAATCGAACGGTTCAAAGTTTTCACAATTAAACTAGCTGAATTAGTTAAATTTTTTAATTGTTAATATTAATGTCCACTATTACTTCTAGTAGATTTTCTATTACATCTTTTGACATAATTGACAATTGGCAAGATTTTAGAATTTTAATGCAAAAATTGATAGAAGTGTTTACGATTTTTAAAAAATAATAAATTATGAGATTTCCGAAAAAATAAAGAAAACCATAAAAATAATGTGCCTTTCTTTTACCTAATATTTGACCATAGCATCAAATGCATCACTAGAAGGTCGACACTTCATAAACCAAAAGTTTCACATTTATATCAGACTTTTTGAACACAAATTATTGTCATATTACATTATTTAGAGTATCAAATTCTCAAGTTGAGCTAGCACTTGCTCAAGCAAGAAGTCACACCGTCGAGGTCATTGTGGCTCGTCGAGTACAGATCGGCACAGTCCATGTAGCATGAATCCGCACCATCTCCAGAGGTTGGAGGAGGCCTACACTTTAGGAAGCACTGTGCAGGACACGTTGGGTCCGCGAATGCCTGACAGAGCGTGAGGCACAGCTTCAAGCAGCTTCCTACTCCTCGGTTTGGCTCATAATCGCTAGCGGTGCTGGTTCTGGTGTTGCATATAAGAACTGTTAGTAGCATCATCAATAACACAATGGTTCTTGACCCGACTCCTTTGAGCCCCATCATAGATTGATTGCTTGCTAGTTTGTGAATCAACTCAATTGAAACTGCTTGATGTAGACGCACAAAGCCTTTATTTATAGCTCATTCATGTCGCCAAATGGTTTGATATGAGTTATACTTTTCTGGTTACTAATAAATACTCCCAATACCTTTGATTTCCACAACATATTTAATGCTTCCATCTTATCTTTTCTTGTGAAGTAATTCCAATCCGATAACATTAATAACTTTGGTGTTTTGTTGATAAATACTATACGAGATTTATGACTTGACTAATATGTAGTTAGTAGCACTTTATTACGTATGCACATCATGCAATGCCTTATATATATATATATATATATATAAATCTATAGAAGCTTAATGCATAAAAAATGATAATAGGAAAAATGTGAAAATTTAATAGAAAATTAAATTGCTATTACAAAAATTGCTTTGGCTTTCATAAAAAAAAATAAAGTTTAATTGTAACTTTCACATATATATATCAGATCTGTCACGTTAATTAGACCATCAAATTTCAATTAAAGCAAGAAGTGTCACTGTTTGAATTCCGGCGGTTTTGCGTACATGAATTTCGACTATCTTGTTAAGGAGGTCTACATAGCCTTGGGCACTTTAGAAAACACTTTAAGTCTATGAATATGTCACAGAACTTCAGGCACAACTCCATGCATTTGGTGGTCGCGGCTCCGTTTGGTTTGGCTCGTGATCATTACCAGAGCTGTTTATGCCTTTATGGTGTTGCATACAAGAATTGCTTTAGTACCACCATCAATATGATGGTTCTTGACACAAGTCTTTTTAGACAAAAAATAGTATTGTAGCAAAAAAAAATGGCTTTTATTATTAAAAAACAAGGTGGTTCCTCTTACTTTTGTAACGTGTTCAGAGAGAGAGAGCAAGCTATAAATAGACTATTACATAAATGGTTGTTATATAAGATAGAACTAAAAGATTATGATTTCTTCTAATTTAGTAACAAATAACTGATAAGAATATCAAATATATATGTCAGTTAGTTGGAGTTTCTTTACAATATTAAACTATCAATTATACAAGAATTTGTTACTCTTTTGATGTCCTTGCCGCTAACCATATTTTCTTTAATATTTATGTGAATATGATCATCTTTATCACTTCATAACTTTTGGCATTCCTTATCACTCCATGGACTCACATGTTTGATATCAAGATGGGTTGTGCTAATATCCCCCTGCAAACTGAGCCAGAACTAAAGGCATATTTGTTGCGAAAAAAAGGCAAGAGCAACTTTGGGTTCATGTTTAGTGCACATATCAGTAACTTGTGCATTAAAGGACACAAGTTTAGTGACAAGTAATCCAAGAGCAACTCGTTCATGTACATAATGGTAATCCAATTCGATATGTTTACATCGCTCATAGAAGATAGGATTGATGGTCATATACAAAGCACAAATATTATCACAATATAAGACTAGTGCAAATGAGAGTGATATGCAGAGATCATCGAGAATGTAAGTGAGCCATGTAAGTTCAGCATTGCACGATACTCAGCTTCAGTACTAGTGTAAGAGATTGCATGTTGTTTCTTTGCACATCAGGCAATGATATTTGAGCTAAGGAAGGTGCAATACCCAGTGATAGAACACCTTATTGTAAGACAACCAGCTCAGTCAGCATCAGAGAAGGCGGGCAATTCAAGAGGCGTATTGGAAGTGAGATGTAAACCAGTGCTAATGGGGCCTTTTAAATATCAAAGAATGCGACGAACCAATTTGAGATGAGAAAATATAGGAGCGTGCATGTATTGAGATATATAATTGACACTATAGGAAAGATCTAGCCTTGTGAGGGTGAGATATTGGAGAGCATCAACAATTATGCAAAAATGGCTTGGATCATCAAGAGAAGTTGAATCAGTAACAAGTCTGGAATTGACCTCTAGAGGTGTCGACATGGGCTGACAGTGAAGCATATAGGACCGTTCAAGAATGGTAAGTGCATAGTGAGACTGAAATAGATGTAACCCATCAGATTAGAGGAAATCTCAATGCCTAATAAATGATACACCAGACCTAAGTCTTTCATGGATAACTTAAAATTTGAATAAAGGAGATAACAAGCTCTATAGAGGATCCTGTAAGAAGCATATCATCAACATAGAGAAGTAAAACAAGTAAACCATTAGCAGAATGAGAAATAAAAAGAGAAGGATCAGCCAAACTACAAATAAAACTTTATGAGATAAGAAACTTACTAAGTATATCAAACCAAGCACGAGGTGCTTGTTTGAGTCCATATAGAGCACATTGAAGCTTACACTCATGGTGGTTGTTCCATATAAATGTCTTCAACGATGTTCCCATGTAAAAAGGCATTTTTGACGTCTAGTTGATTAATGGGCTGATGTTTTACAAGAGCAATAGTTAAGATTAAGCGAATCATACTTGGTTTTATGACAGGAGAAAATGCCTCTGTGTAATCAATACCATCCACCTGATGATAGCCTTTGGCAACTAATCAATCCTTGAGACGATCCATCGTACCAACAGGTTTGAGCTTAGACTTAAAAACCCATTTGCAACCAATGACATGTATATCTGGAGTGCGTGGAGCTAATTGCCAAGTTTCATTTTGGTGTAACGTAGCAAGCTCATCAAGCATAGTGGCTTTCCAACCAGGATGTGAGAGGGCATATTTAATGTTTTTGGGTTCATGTGGAATTGTATCAGGTGAAGTTACTATTAAAACATATCGTGGATTTGGCTTAACAATTCCAAGTTTGGATCTAGTTAACATAGGATGAATAAGAGGTGCGACATAAGGACGTATTGGGTTCATGGAAGGAGGGGACATAGGTGAAGAGGTATGGTCATCAGTGTGTAATTCAGGAAGCTGGGTAGGGAAGCTGAGTTTGACAGAGGTAGGATTATGAAAGTCAATCTCATCAGTGTTTAGCACAGGTGTATCACTAAGTGAGTTTGCCTTAGACTGCAAGCAGTCAATAGATGGTAAAGGAATACAATTTGATGAGGTAGACATTTGAAGAAGTGTACCTGAATTAAGATGAGTGTTAGATAAAGATAACCAATTATCAAATTTATGAAAAGCATATAAGGAAGCAGTAGGAACAGATAAAGATTTAAAAGGAAAGACAGTCTCATAAAAAACAACGTGTCAAGAAATGAAAAATTTCCTAGTAGATGGATGGAAACACTTGTAACCTTTATGTTTTTGACTATATCCTACAAAAACACACAAAACAATTTTAAGATCAATTTTATGAGTTCTTGTATCCCACATATAAGGAAAGCATTTAGAACCAAAGACACTAAGTAATGTGTAGCTA
Source organism: Erythroxylum williamsii (assembly GCA_027564335.1). Taxonomy (NCBI): domain Eukaryota; kingdom Viridiplantae; phylum Streptophyta; class Magnoliopsida; order Malpighiales; family Erythroxylaceae; genus Erythroxylum; species Erythroxylum williamsii. The sequence goes on from JANITW010000235.1 coordinate 69,934,703, forward strand.
GGATGAGTGCCATGTAGTTGAAAATATGGAGTATCAAAATGAAGAGAAGAAGATGGTAACCTGTTAAGAAGAAACACTGTTGTGGTAAATGCTTCTACCCATAAACAAAGAGGTGCATGACTATGAAATAACATTGTCATACCTAGTTCACGTACAAATTTATGCCTGCTCTCAACCATACTTGTTTGTTGTGGAGTATAAGGGTATGAGATTTGATGAATAATACCTGTTGCAATAAAATGTGATGATAATCTAGAATTAGCAGACTCTCCTCCACCATCTGAATGAAATATTTTTATTTTTTTAAAACTATCTTGAGACATATTGTTCGAAAGCTAAATATGCAGTAAAAAAATCAGATTTATGTTTTAATGAAATGATCCAAGTAATTTTGAAAAATCATCAACTAAACATGTATAAAACTTAAACTTCCTAATAAATAATATAGGAACAAGTCCCCAGAAATCACAGTAGATTTTATAAAAAATACCAGAACTAAAATATTCAAAAGAAGCAAAAGGAAGTTTGCTAAGTTTTCCTAATTAACAATTATCGCATAAATGTGGTCGTGAAGGACTTGTAACATCAATAAATCCTTTATGTTTTAACAACTGAATAGTTAAAGCTTGAGGACGTTCTAGACGTTGATGCCAAATTTCTATAGTGCCAGATTTGAATTGATGAGAGAAGTAGGCTTTTAGTATATCAGATAAGACATATGGGTTATGCTTCCTTTTCCCTGTTAGTAGAGGATGTCCTTTTTTTTGTTCCTTTACACAAAAACCATTACTAGAAAATTCACAGTTGACAGGAAATTGGAAAGTTAATTGGCTTATTGAAAGCAAATTGTTTTTTCAGATTAGAAACTAAAAAAACATCGTGAAAAGGCAAAATCTTTTTTCGTTTAACATATGAATCACCAATGCCTGTTATAGGTAGAGAAGAGCCATCTCCAGTTAAGATTGAATCAGACCCAAAATATTTACGAATATTAGTCAACATGTTATACTTACTTGTAATGTGATTTGAAGCTCCTGTATCAATAGTTCCATTCTGCATTAGTGACTGAGTTGTCTAAGGTGAGGGTAGTAAGAGCCTGTGGGATTGAATCACTATAAGTCATTCGTTTTGGTGCCCACTAGCAAATTTTGGCAATATGGTCTAGTGTCCCACAATATTGACATGTTTTATTCCAGTACAAATCTCTCTCTGCTACTGTCATTCGTCGTTTGCCTAAAGGTGGTGATCGTTGTTATTGTACAGCTGATATTGAGTTGTCTGTAAAATTTTGATTTTGGTTTCATGACTATTTTGCCTGAAATCCACGACCTGAGGAAGTAAAGGTATTATTGTGATTCCATGAAGAACTACTTTGGGATTGTTTCTCTTGTTGACTATAGAAGGCGAGGCGTGGAAGAGGTAAGAGAATGATATGTTTGTTTGGTTTAAAAACCAATTACGATGTTGATCAAAATTTTGTAATTGTGAAATCATCTCAGAATAGGTTGGTCTTGGAGGTTTCAACATCGTTGTTGTAAAGGTTTCATATTGTGGTCCAAGACTTGTGAGAAGGTCGAATGCTTTTTTTTTAAAATATCTGGGATAGGTTTTCCAATGGCAACAAGATTATCATACAGGCCCTTAAAGATGCGTATGTGATCAACAATGGTTTTCTTATCATCCTTGGAAGATAAGTCAATTATTGTCGCAGTGTAAATTCTCGCTTTTGAGAGTCCTGTGCATAAGCATCTTTCAGTGCTTCCCAAACTACATATGTTGTATCTAAATCAATGACAAGTCCAAGAGCATCTTCAGAGAGAGTGTCGATGATCCAACCTCAAAGACTATCACACTTTTGCCAATGAATTCTTTTATCAATTATGATGTAGTGTTTTCTATGATGTTTGAATCTAGAGTAATAAATTTTGTTGGAGCTGGAGTTTCATTAGTGATATGACCAACTAAATTTTGGCTTTCTGCTAATCCTAGAATTTGTTATCTCCACAATGGATAATTTGATTGAGTGAGTTTTAAGGTGACGAAATTTCTAACATTCATAGACAATGAAGTCATAACATTCATTGACAATGAAGTCATAGTAAAAACCAGACGATGCTAGCCAGCAATAAGAGCAAAGGCAATTGAAGGACAATGAAGGGAGGAAACATTGTCAACAAGAGAAGTGGATAGATCTGACCTGGTATCGAGCAATCAATAGAGAATAGTGGATGTGTGTAGCGTTGAGCAAGATGATACTAAACTAAAAAACAATTTTGGCTTTGACATCAAGACAAAAATATAGTTGTAGCAAAAAGAATAGCTTTTATTATTAAAAAATAAGGTGGTTCCTCCTACTTTTGTAATATGTACATAGAGAGCAAGCTATAAATAGACTATTACATAAATAGCTGTTATACAAAATAGAGCTAAAAGATTATAATCTCCTCTAATTCAGCAGCAAACAACTGATAAGACTATCAAATATATCTATCAATTAATTGGAGTTTTCTTTATATATTGAACTACCATATGTCCTTTAATATTTCTATGAGTATTATCATCTTTATCACTTATAACTTCTAGGATTCCTTATCACTCTATGGACTCACACGTTTAATATCAAGATGGGCTGTGTTAATAGTGATAGATTGCTTACCAAGTTCGTAGTTAACACAGCTAATCAACTTTATTGACACCCCTGGAGTAGATAGATTCTTTTCATAACCCATTCATGTGGAGCCATATGGTTTTGTATGAATTACTCTTTTGTTTAGTAATAAATGCTCTAAATCATTGGTTTTGACAACTCATTTAATGATTAATAAATTTTAATCTTTACTTATCAGATAACTCCACAGTAATAGTATTAATTACTATAATGCTTTCATAATAAATGCAATGAATGTATTGTTAATATTTGGATATGTTTTTGTTGACACATACTTACATGGTGTTTTTGTTTAACTGAGGTCTATAAAATAATAAAAATAGGAATGCCGGGAAAGAGTGCTCGAGCTTTCTCTAATAAAGGTATCGTAAAAGTTGACAATATTCCAATTATTCCTCTTCCTTTGTCAATTACAGGAAATCACAAATTTGTATGTAAGAATAATTTTAAAACAAATAAAATCACAATAGAAATTTATTTTATTTTTAATTGTTCAAGAATGTGAAACTAATATATATATATATATATATATATAGGTAAAAATATATAATTTTATTATAATTTTACTTTTTCTAAAAATGTACGTGATGTTTTAAATTACTTAAAATATTAAAGGTATTAACAAGTTTTAAAAGTATACCTTTCATTAAATTTTCTTTAAACTATTTTTACATAAACTATTATTAAAGTCAAGCCAAAACAATTATCGATTCTGATATGTGAACAATACTGTTAAGTATTTAATAATTTCCGTTAAAATAATTGGATAGATATCTAAATAAAGTTTATGTTTAAAGTTTTTAATCCTAGTCTTATACTTTCAAAAAGTGTTCCATGAGTGCCAAAACGTGACATACATAAGACAAAAGAACACAAAAGTATCATAAATATATCAAACTTATTAAATTCATTTATCATATTTCATAAACAAATCTCAAGTAGAGCACTTGCTAAAGCAAGAAATCACGCCATCGAGGTCTTTTTGCTGATGGGCACAGTCTCTGTAGCAGGAATTCGGACTATCTGGAGGAGGGTGCCCATGTCTACATGCCTCGTCGCACGTATGAAGACACTTGGGATCGAAGAATATGTCACAGATCTTCAGGCACTTTGCCCAGCATTCCAGTTTTCCATTCCCGTTTGGTGGCTCCTGATCATTAGCAATGCTGGTTCTGGTGTTGAACACAAGAACAGCCACTAGAATCACCAACGTAATGGTTCTTGATCCAAGTCTTCTCTGCTCCATCGTTGATTGACTGCTACCAAGTTTGTAAGTGCTCCTTGAGTAGATAGATATACCCTTTTTATAGACCTCATTCATGTGGGGACACATGCATGGTTTCAAATAAATTGCTTTTCAAAATAAATACTCTTAAATCATTGCCTTTTCAAAGCGCATTTAATGAGTTAAATGTTAATTTTATATATTAGGAAAATTACTATAATAACATTAATTACAATAGAACGTTTCTAGTTATAAATACAATGTATGTTATCTAATATTTGAGCATGTTTTGGTTAATACATAATAACTTATTATGTAGACAAACATGTCATGTATGGAGTTTTTGTTAATCCAAGATGTTTGATTCCAAACTTGTTTCTCTTAGCCTGTCTGATTCACAATAACAAATTACATAATAGTTAACTCTATTGACATTTTTGGAATAGGTGCTCTTTCTGTAGCATATTCACGGGGAACCGCATGGCTTGATATGAGTTGCTCCTTTTTTGTGTAATCAATACTCTAAATCTTTGGTTTTGACAACACATTTAATGATTTATATATTTTAATCTTACTTATCAGATAACTCCACTGTAATAATCTTAATTACTTGGTTGTTTTCATGACAAGTACAATGAGTATTGACTAGTATTTGGATGAGTCCAAATCTCCTGTCCAATATTATGGTATCTTATTGTGTTCAATAAATCTCAGCCATTTATTTATGTGGGTCCTATGTAAATCTTACGTGAACCTCGCCTGAATCCCGCAAAATAAATAATTTGAGATTTTATGAGACAGAATAAGACATAATAATATTGGACAGAAGATCTTTATTCTATTCGGATATGCTTTACAGTAAGAGTGCTCGAGCTTTATTTAACGAGGGATTGTAGAAATTGACAATATTCCAATTCTTCCTTTTCCGTTGTCAAATGTCAATTACAGGAAATCATAAATTTGTATAGTAATTTGTTTAAAAGCCAAATCAGAATAATTACATAAGATTTGATGATAATAAAAGTTAAGCATTTAATAATTTTTGTTAAAATAATTTGATAGACAGTTAAGTAAAGTTTAATTTTAAAGTTTCAAATAGTATAATGCATTTTTATTAATTTTAAATGATATTTTTTAAATAAAAAACTATTTTAATCCTAGTCTTGTACTTTAGGCCTCTGTTTGATAATCAATAATAAAGAAATTAGAATAAAGAATATGAATGAAAAATTGAAAGCGAGATTGAGAATAAAAATGAAATTCTTAATTATACATATTTGGTATCTAATCACTAAAGATGAGATTAAACAGGTTAATAATTATGTCAGTATTAGTTATCAAATATTATAAATAATAATGAGAAAATTTTCAATTATATGATTTAGTTATTATATGATTTATTTTGTAAATAATCAATTAAAATATTTTATATTTTATAAATAATTAATCAAAATTATTTTTCAATTATTTAACAGATTAATAATTATGATAAGAATAAAATTACAAAATATTTTTATTTGATATAGAATTAACGGAATAAAATTAAATAATTGTTAAATATTAAATATAAAAGAAGGAATATATGATTTTGATAATAATATTAAGATAAAATTAATCAAATATTGGTAATAGATTAAAATCATAATCATATATTGATAAAATCTTAATAATATTATAACAATATCTCATTTTTAGAAAATCTATGCTAATTTTATCATTATTAATTTTACCCATTCAAAACAGTATTCTTATTTCCAATTTTTTTAATTGATTATCAAACATGTTCATAAGTGCGAAAACGTGA
>JANITW010000235.1:69958838-69971438 GCA_027564335.1 Erythroxylum williamsii
AATTTAATAAAAAATACTTTATTTTAATAATTTTTACATCATATTTTGTTTTATTAAACTTTAAAAATACTTTTAAAAATAAATAAAACCTCAAGACAAATTCACATTTCTTATCTTATTATTTATCGTTCAAGAATGAGAAGCACATATATATGTTTGTAGGCATTCTTGTAATTTTACTTATTTTAAAAATATACTTGTTATTTTAAATTACTAAATAGTGACGGTATTAACAAATTTTAAAGTTATTAAATTTTTTAAAGCCTTTATTAAAGTTAAATCAAAACAATTACAAAGTCTGACAACAATTTATTTTAAAAATAAGATTCCTTATTATACACTTCTGGTACGAAAGCATTAATAATGAGATTAAACAAATTAATAGTTAGGTTGATGTTAAAAATTAAGAGTGGTAATAAGAAATTTTTTACTTAAATTTAGTTATTACAGGGTGTAAGGTACTAGCAGATCGAGGCAATCACTAGGTATGTTCTTATGTATTTTATTGTAATTCTATTGACTTAAATATTCTATGTGTCAGTTTTTACTTATTTATTCTGTTAATCTGCATCACTATTTTTCTGTCATATCTGCATGTGAATCTATTAGAAATAACCTCTTTATTATGTAGAGATAAGGTTGTGTACTATCAGACCTCTCTAAATTTCGCTTCACTGCGAAATTTCGAACTGGATGTGATGATGACGATGATGAGTTATTACATGATCTATTTTGTAAATAATTAACAAAACTATTTTCTAATTTTAAAAATAATTATCAAAATTATTTTCAATGTTATAAATTTTAAATAATTGTAAAGATTTTATGATAAAAATAAAATTTCGAAATTACAAAAATACTTTTCATTTAATATAGCATTAACAAAATAAAGAAACTAAATTATAAAAGACGTAATAAGTTATTTTCATAATAATATTTTCATAAAATTAATCAAATATTAATTAACAATATCATGATAACATTTCAACTGTTATCATTTTTATTTAGTTTTAAATTATACTCACGCTCTTGTTTAAAAATAAAAATATAAAATTATTTTAAGTTTATCTATTCCTAATAACAAAATAAATAAAAATTAAAGAATTAAAACTGTATTCCACCTCTTTATTATGAAACGTGACATACAACTGCCAAAAGAAAACAAAAGTATCATAAATATTTCAGGCTTATTAAACCAAAAATTTATTGTCATATTTCATGAACGAATCTCAAGTAGAGCACTTGCTAACGCAAGAGGTCACGCCGTCGAGGTCTTTGTACTGATTGGCACAGTCTCTGTAGCATGAACTCCGACTGTCAAGAGGAGGGTGCCTGCATATCTTGTAGCACTTTTTAATACACTTGGGATCTAAGAATATGTCACAGACCTTCAGACACGTCTCTAAGCATCTTAGTGGTCCATGCGGGGTGTTTGGCTTCTGATCATTGGCAATGCTGGTTCTGGTGTTGAACACAAGAACTGTTAGTAGAGTCACCAACATAATGGTTCTTGATCCAAGTCTTCTGTGCTCCATCGTTGATTGATTGCTACCAAGTTTGTAAGTGCTCCTTGAGAAGATAGATCGAGCCTTTTTATAGCTCCCATTCATGTCCACATATGGTTTCATGTACGTTGCTTTTCTGTTTTGTAATAAATACTGTAAAATCAGTGCTTTTTCGCAAAAAATTTAATGAGTTAAATGTTAATTTTACATATGAGGAAAATTACTATAATAACATTAATATTTCCATAATAATATTAATTACTATTAATATAATAATATCAAATCTATCCTAGAATAGAATGTTAACAACTGATAATTTGTTGTATAGGTCCTAGATAAAGCATGCATATGTTAAAAAAAGAGTTTCAATGCAGGTTTCACAAATACGAGACTTGTTACATTATTTAGACCATCAAGATCTCAAGTAAAGCACTTGCTAAAGCAAGAGGTCACACTATGTAAATCTCTGTGGCTGTTCTTGTAATGACGGGCAGCGTCTATGTGCCATGAATTCCGACTATCGCCGGTGGGGGAGGGCGACATAGCCTTAAGCACCTTACAAGACAACTGGGGTCAAGGAATATGTCACAGAACTTTAGGCACACGTCCATGCATTTCGGTTTTGCCTTCCCGTTTTGCTCATGATCATTAGCAGTGCTGGTACTGGCGTCGCATACGAGAGTCGTTAGTACCATCACCAAAATAATGGTTCTTGACCCAAGTCTTTTGTGTTCCATGATTGATAGATTGCTTACACAAGTTTGTATTATCAACTCTATTGACACTCCTGGAGTAGATAGATTCCTTTTATAGCACCTTCATGGGGAACCATAAGGTTTGATATGAGTTACTCTTTTTTTTAGTAATAAATACTCTTAAATCATTGGTTTTGACAACACATTGAATGACTTATAAATCTTAATCTTACTTATCAGATAAATCCAAGGTAATAATATTAATTACTATGGTGTTTTCATAATAAATACAACGAGTGGTGACTAATATTTGAATTATGTTTCTGTTGATACGTACTTACATGGTGTTTTGGTTGAATTGAGACTTGTATCATAAATATATCAGACTTGTTAAACCAAAATTCATTGTCATATTTCATTAACAAAGCTCAAGTAGAGCACTTGCTCAAGCAAGAAGTCGTGCCATCGACGTCTTTGTACTGATGAGCACAGTCTCTGTAGCATGAACCCAGACTTTCTAGAGGGCTTACAAATCTTGAAGAACTCTATAATAAACTTGAGGTCTACTATTACGAATGTGTCACGGGACTTCGGGCACGTCTCCAAGCATCCTGTTGGTACGTGCCGGTTTGGCCTCATGATCAATGGCGATGCTAGTTTCGGAGTTTAGATCTTCTGTCTATTTTTATAGTGTCTTATTCTGTCTTATAAATCTTAGCAATTTATTTATGTGAATCCCGTGTTCGTATAAATGAATGGTTGATATTCATAAGATAGAATAAGATACCATAATATTAGACAGAGAATTCTGTCCCTTGGTTCCGATGTTGCACACAAGAACTATTAATAGCGTCACTCACCAACATAGTGGTTTTTTTTTTGCATAAAATGGGAGTTAACAATTACAAAATAAAGCGGGGGAAGCTAAGCCCAATGATATTCTCGAGGAGGACCGAGAGGCATCCGTGGGGTGCAGTTACAAAAGTGGTAATGTCAAGATTAAAGGAAATAGCAAAGTTCGCGAACCAGTCGGCACTCCGATTGGCTTCCCTGTAGATGTGGCGAGGGAGGACCGTCCAGTTACGGGTGAGGAGTGCGTGAATGCCAAGGAGAAGGGGATTGGCCGAGGAAGCACAGGAGGCTGGGTCAGAAATAGAACTCAACGCTGCCTGAGAGTCAATTTCCAGGATCACACGGCGGTATCCGAGGTCTCAAGCGAGGTGTAGGCCAGTGAAGACTCCCCACAACTCAGCGGTGAAGGAGGAGCACCATCCCAGATTGTAGACAAAGCCGCCAAGCCAGACACTAGTGGGGCCACGGAGGAGGCCGCCAATGGAGGCCACGCAGGGGTAACATAGTGGTTTTTGATCCAGTTGATTGATTGATTAATTGCTAGCAAGTTTGCAAGTGCTCCTCGAGTAGATAGATAGAGCCTTTTTATAGCTCTCATTCATTTGGGGACGCACAGATTCATGTTGCTCACATGGGTAGCTCAACTGGTCCTCGGGAAGATTGTTGAGTGCAAGAGTCTTAGATTTGAGTCCCGGCGGTCATAGTGTGGGAGTTTATTCATGTGGTGACTCTTTGTGTGCATCAGGCATTGGGTTACCTTTCTAAAGAACTGAATGAAATTAAATCATGATTTATCCCTTTATTACTCTGTTAGGCCGGGATGTGAGAGCGCTTAGAGTGGGCGATTCCACCTTTTGAGTATAAAGTTTCATGTTAAGTTGCTTTTTTTTTTTGTTTAGTAATAAATACTCTAAATGATTGCTCTTTCACAAAACATTTAATTAGTTCAATGTTAATCTTACTTATGTGGAAAATTACTATAGTACTTTCCCAATAAATACGAAGCATGTCGACTAATATTTGAATACTGATGTTTTATTTCAAAAGTTGGAATCTTCTGCCAAACTGATTTTGCTTCTGCTGGAGAGCTCTACTTCATTTTACCCCTGGTTTTTTAAACTGATAGTAATTAGTATGAATGTTGAATGCATAATTCAAAGAAGAGTAGAAGGTGATATAAAAGGTTAGTAGCTGTATTCCACAATAAGCTACCGATTTCTGAAGGCCTGAAGTAGTAAAGAAGCTGAGTTCAACTATCATCCTGTCATCAATTATCAATGTTTGAAGATTCACTATCTCCATCAAATGTTCTAATACTTTTATGAAGAAAGTGCAGAGGCATGATCTGATAATAAGGATGCAGGAATTGTAAAGAAATAAATCAGTTAGAACACATGAGGCACAGTTCTGGTTGCACGAACTGTCATTGCACAAGGTTTCCACGAGAGTTGGGAGAGGGTCATGAATATACGTAGTCTTTCCTTTGTTTTTTTTTTTTTACAAAGAGCCTATTTTCATTACTCAACACCTTCTGGTAAATCAGGTCCAAAGGACTGGCCAAAGACACAAATCGTATCAGAACATAAACTACATTTGGCAGAGGAGCAATATTTGTCGAGCAAATGTTGAGGAGATAAGAAGAGAGAAGAATCAAGAAAGAGGAGATGAGACAGAGAAATACACAAATAGCTAATTCATGTTGTTCTGCTGCTAAGGAAACTGTTACAGGGTATTTTTATACTGCTCTCACTTGCATTTACAGCTATATAATTGTTGTAACATTTTATGCTTAACATACTAAGAGGTCAGCTTCAATCAATTTGGTAACACAAATGCAGAAGCTGTTTACCAATAAAGAGAGATACTTAATCAGTCTGATCCATCAGGGAATGGCTTTACTGCATATTTCTGTCCATTAACATAGAATTCCATGACAGCTTTCATTCGCGGGAGCTTATCAGGATGGTAATTGACATGAACAATCACTGGCTTGAGCTTGCTTAGGTTATCATCTTTCCTCACAGTTTTGAAGAAGACTTTACTGTTCATAAATAGATTCATATCCATGGTTCTCTTGGCAGCATGAAGCCCATCATACCCTGGACATGAAAGGAAAAAGAGTTCCTCATTGAAAATTGCCTGATCCCAAGCACCCCCATTAGAAAGCCGAGTTGCCACACGATCCAAAAGGTCAATCGAAGGAATTGTCGGCCTGATGTAGAAAAAACCCGAGTCGTAAGCCCATATGCGCATTGTATGCACATATCGAGCACAGCCCATTGCAGGTTCATCAAAGACATCATCGTATCCAAAAGCTGTCATACTATTGTGACCATCACTCATCGACTCTACATCTGAATCCCTGCAAAGATGACTAAAAGGGTTCTGCAGATACACTATGTCAACATCTGAAAGGAGAGCACTATATCCAAGCACTAAAAACTCTCTCAAAATACGGAACTTCAATGAAGAAACAGCATGGTTTCCTCCAGTCCTTTCGATTGAATTAATCCCCTCATCCGGGTCTCTTACGTACACAGGAACGTTGTTTGATTCACAAAACAGGGCAGTCTCATCATCTAAAGCAACAACTAGATAATTAGGTATACCCACTCTCTTGATGCTACTAAACCAAACTTCTAACATTTCTTTCACGTTTGAATTTGCTAAGGCAACTATAATTTCTCTCTGAACAGCAATCTTTTCTAGTATCTTTGCCAATCTTGGGTTCACAGATTCATCTGGTACAACAGTGGGGTTTGTTCTTAAACCATTCACAGTACCAAAAGGTCCAGCTTTATGCGGTTCATCCAACACTTGTTTGTGTGCTTTATCTTTACGCTGTTCAAACTCTGTTTTCAACGAGTTCAGCTTCTCAGATGATTTACTGGACCTTGATGAAACCTAACACGAACAATAACAACCATAACTAGAAATCAGAAAACAGACCAAGATTCTTACCCTAAAGAAACACAAAGACAACTCCATCCTAGCTAGTCATCTAACTATGGAACCTCAGTTAACAACTGACAAACTAATGGGATCAATCATAAAAACTATTTTTACATGGACCCCCTCTATGTTCTTTCTAATTTGTGAAAGCTAGATCAATGGTTACTCAGTATGATGCTTAAAAACAACTGGGTTCGTCGTTGTGAGACAAAGACAAAGACAAAGCAGATTCATAGACCCTCCCACAACTTCCTCAGAGATCAAGTCCCGTGTTAAAGCTACGATTTTCACAACACAGAACAGTAAGTCATACATGGTATCCAATGCGGACAAAAGCTTTGATAAACAAAAGCACAATGGTTAACAGTCACCAACCAAAAAGACTACACCTTTCAGAAGTTTGGTGAAAAGGGTGTACCCGAGAATCAGATTTGGAGAGGTGGCGACCGTTGAACTGAGGATTGGAAGCGAAAAATCCGTGAGGAAATAAGATGGCGAAGACGCATCCCAACAGTATTCCGACGGCTATAGCAGCGGCGATTTTTGATTTCCGAACAGAGTTGGCATTGTTGGGTTGCAAAAGCGGAACATCTATGCGTTCAATCATGGTTGATATGTCTTTGCATCAAAGGAAGTTTATTGGAGTAGAAATTCTTTAGAAGTGGTTGAGAGATGGCCAAATAATTGATAAACATTGTGACGGAACATGTTTAGTGGTTGACAATGAACATCACATTAGATATTCATTTGTGATAGAGAGGGACAGAGTTGGCTGGTTCAGACAGTAGTTAAATTGACCATAATCAACGAGGATGAAAGTAATTAAAAGAAAAATACCAAACTAAACAAAATTTGCAACAGGAAGAAGAGACCTGGATTGGTGAATCCATGGAAAAATAATGAATATTTACAATACTAAGTATTCAATTTTCACCATCGGTGTCGTCGTGTAGTTGGTTATCACGTCAGTCTTAACACACTGAAGGTCTCCGGTGGGGACGCCATGAAAATCATGTTTTTATTCTGAGTGAAAATTACTCATCTTCTTGAACTAAAATGTTGGCAAAAATAACTGAAAGTTTCACTCATCTGGATTTTATAAGAATGGGTTTCCTATTCTGACTGTAAAATTCAAGTTTTGAATGTCAAGAACACAATGGCCAAACAGATGACACAGTGGAAAGAAACAGATTCTCAAATAAAATTCCAACTTATATTCCATTTGATCAATCGCGGAATAGCTTCTAACTCAATCAAGGACGAGAGTTAGAGAATAGGACTTTAGCTGCAGAATACACCAGTCTAGCATCACCTGCAGGAAATAAAATAAAATCAACAAAAACATAAGCCTTACCTGAAAAGGTAAACATCTGATTGTTGTTTCTAAAACCAGAAAAACTTCACATTTTGTTCAAATAAATTTGTATCTGTTAACAATAGAGAAGCTCGTAATAATCAGAAACAAACTAATAAGTGGTGACATTTTCTAAAGAGGGTCAAAAATCCATCCAATCCGAAAGAGTCTCTAAATGCTTCCAAATTATGGCAAAAGCATCGAGAGTATTCTTCTTCTCCGCCCTAGTCAAAATACCAAGTTATGGAATCCTCTGTCTTGAATCATACATCTTCTTATTCTTTTTTGCCATTGATTGTTGTTCTACCTTTGCTAGGCTTGTACTTTAGCTTGGAGCAATTATAGGCCCTATACATAGAGGGTCAGTTCTAGACCAGGTGAGAACTGACCCCCAAATTTGAAGATTTCTTATTTCTTCTGCACCAACTTGATGTCATCATGCATAATCCTAACTACCAGCTGGTTGCTAGAGATCATAAGGTGTTGTTTACCAGCTAGAGATCATAAGGTCTTGTCATGGCGGGACTTTAACTCTTCAGGTAAATTCTCTCTCTTTGTAAATTTGTGCTTAACTGCCCTATAATGATATGTTAATCTTTATTTGCTTAAGTTACATGCATGCATCTTCTATGTGATATTTGCATCCTTGTTGATTGCCAATTGTTTAGGGCTATCCCTTCTTATGCTGTACTTCATTGGTTCTCATAGTAGTAGCTCTCTCCATATCTGATGAGGAGATCGAGAACCCCAAACTCCTTCATTTTTTTCTCTTTTAATCAGAACATCTTCTGTGCAATATCTGCATCTTTGTTGATTGTGAATCATTTAGGGCTATCCTTTATGCTGTTGTACTTCCTACTATTTATAGATTCCCATGGTAGTAGCCCTCTTCATATCTGATTAGGGGCTTGGGAAACCCAATCGCCTTATTTTAGTCTCTTTTGATCAGAAAATTGCAAATTTATTTATGATTCCCCTATACATAGCACCTATTGTCGACATTGTCATTCTCCGGAGTTATTGCAGATCATGTTAAACATTCACTGTCTACCCCATCATCAAATTATGATAAGATTGAAGTCTCCAAGAAACCACCAGCCTCCTGCTACATTTCTTCTCTAACTGATTGATAATCAGCTGCTCTCTTATGTTTGCAAATATAAGTTCAGTAAGAGTATTCAGACATTTAGATTTCCCTACAAATCTTTTGTTGTTTCTCTCCTTCTATGTCTCTTGGATACAAGTTGCAGTTGCTACAATATAGACTACCTTATCATTCTTGGATATAGGCAATTGCAGTATCTCTTGTAAGATGTCACTTAGACCGCTTTGGATGTAGCTAAGTGTGCATAAGGATGAGATTCTCTGCCAAACTTTTTTAGAATATCCACAATTGAAACACCAATGATCTCTGTCCTCTTCCTCCAGATTACATAATACATATTGTTTAGAATAAGATAGAAACTGCAATCTATTCATGGTATCGAGTTTATTCAGTATGGCTAACCAAAGTAAAAAGTTGGTATTTGGCTTAAGAATTTTGCTCCAAACTAGCTTACACCATCTAATGCTTGTGTTTGTCCCATAAATTAGTTTTTTTTTTTGCTTTCCTATTGGTTATTTATGAAACAAATAAACTATTCAATAGATAAGTACCCTCTCCACCATTATGCCTTTACTGTGGAATTGACAGAATTCTCATCTCATCTGAGGATAGAGATTAGTTGCCATTTGCAATTATCTCATGTATCTTGGCTTTCTTTGAAAACCTGAACAGGGAATCCCTTTCCATCTGATTATATATAAGTGCCATTTGATTAGGCCAATTGTCATACTATAATGAATTCTGTCCCCTACCCTATTTTGCAGGTAATATGTTGTTGTACCTTTTCCTCAACCTAAGAATTTGGTTGAAGAACTAAGAATAACTTTCTTTAGGTTTAGCTGCCTACAAACTGCCACCCTTTAATATATAACTATGTATCCATTTAATCCACAAGGACTCTTTTTCACTTAAATGCTCCAGATTCTCTTCAACATTAGACTTCCATTGCTTCTGCTAATTGTCTCTAATCCTAATCATCCATTTTCTTTTGGTCAACATATATGCTTCTAACTCACTTTAGTTATTTCTGTCTCTCCTTTCCTTTTATTCCATAGGAACTGCTTCATCATTTTCACCATAGTTTTAAACCATCCCTTTGGATAAGAATATGTGAGAGCACTAGTAAGTTTGCATTGACATTATGATAGACTTCAAGAGTTGAAGCTTACCTTCATAGGAAAGAATTTTATTTGTCTAAGATCCCAATATTTTTTGTATCTTTTCAATCATGGGTAGACATTCCATATATTGTTGTCTTCTCAAAGAGACAGGAACTCCCAAGTATAGGAGAGGAGGTCTTAATTTTTCATTCTAGTGACGTGTGGCAAATTATCTGAGAGATGATGTTAGACCCCAAACTTTGAGTGGAAATTAGAAATATGAAAATGAAATTAAATGAGTGTATTTGTATATAATTTGTGTTATAGATGATTATGTATGGATGATGAGTTGAGAAACCTTAAGCATGAACTATGTTATATATGTGAGATATTATGCAAAAGCAAGAGAGGAACTTAGTGAATGACAAGATGCTATTGAATGTAAGAAATCATATGACTTGAGGTTGAGTGTTGGATGAATTCCAATGGCAAATTGAATTGTTTGAATGTATTTGTAATAGAAGAAGTGAAGTTGGCTTGAATGTTAAGTTTTGCATGAGGATAAAAATGTGAATGTTGATTCAAGGGCAATTCTAGAATAATTGAATTGGAATTGGCCAAAGTTGCCTTCTTTGAAGTTGTAGTTCGTTCTTTTATCTTTCTAACGATACTAAGTATGCAAGTTTTCGAGACCGGAGTTGAGAGTTATGCTTATTGCAATTTTGGATGTCGTGGTAATCGAAATTCCCGAACCTTTAGAGTTTGTGACGTGATCTCAGGCTCAAAAAGGCTGATTTTAGGTAAGATATGAGTATAGGAGAAGTTAGTATGGGTTTAAGACCCTTTGGAGGGGTCTTGGAGGGTGAAAATTTTGCTATACTCGTAGGTTACATGGTCTGCCCGTGTAAATTCACACGGGCTGTGTAAATTCAGGCGCAGGAGACAGTTTTCATCAGAAGGTTACATGGTCTGTGCGCCTGACCGTGTAAATTTTACACGGTCTGTGTACCCCCATAGAGACAGAATTTCAAATTTTAGTCTTCATGAAAGTTTTAGCCCTAGATGTCTACATTCTAATGGTCTAAGAAAGAAGTCAATCCGACATCTATAATGAAAGTTATGGCATTTGTGCCAAAGTATGTTTGGTAGGAATCAGAACATGAACATTTTGAGTTTGTCGGGTCATAACTCCTTCGTCCGACCTCCAATTGAGGTGATTCTTAAAGCAATGGATTTATAACATCTTTAGCTATCTCTTCGTGAAAATTCGTATCAATTGGAGTTGAATTGAAAGAGTTTGATTGAATCTTATGATAATCGGAACAATTTGTTTCCTTCCGATTTTGCTATCTTCCTTCCTCATCCGACTTTTGTCCAATTCTTTGCTTATAACTTTTCTGTCTGACATCTGATTGATTTGGTTTTTGAAGCGTTGGATTCTTAAGACAATTAATTTCATTTTATGGAAAATTTGTGGATTTATGAGACTAAATTAAGGGTGATTAATTTAATCAAAGTGAGTTGGACTATTTTCTGAACATAGTTTGGTATTTTGAGAAATTCTCGATCTGTGATGATCCGATTGAAGTGATTCTTGAGGAGAAATAAAATTAAGACATAGGCTACAAATCATATGAATAAATTAAATTTCAACTTTGCCCTTAAGATTTTCAATTTATGAATGGAAGTTCGGATTAGTGTGTAGTTTTTGGATTAAGAACATCTGAAAGTATATTGGGCATAACTTTTGATATAGTAATCCAAATGGGGCGATTCTTAATTTGGATTAAACTAGAGAAATAGAACTACAATTTTTATGAAGATCGAATGTCAATTTTGGGATTAAGAATGTAAATTTCTGGATAGAAATAACGTGCTGAAAAATGATTTACCATAAGACAAATCTGAAATATTTTGAGCATAACTTTTGATGTAGTGCTCCAAATTGGATGGATTTTGTGGCATTATGAAATTAAGACAATAAGGAACAATTTTATAGAAGGAATTTTTGACTAATTCCTTCAATTTGATGGTGAAAATAATGCCCTAAAGTAGACATGAATTGAAATAAAGTTCAGGGGCATATTGGGAAGTCCACTTAAAGAGATAAGTTATAAGGCATTGGATGGAGGGAAAAGAGGGTCATTGGCCACTCATTTAATGACATGGTAGTATAAATAGAGGAGTGGCTGTCATTTTAGAAGAGGCAAGCCACGAAAATTTGAGAGAGAAAAGAAGAGAGAATGAGAGAGAAAGGGAAAGTCGACAATGGAGAAGAAGAAGAGAGAAAGGATGGCTAGGGTTTCGATTTTATGGGCTTTCAAGAGTGATTTTTCGTTGCTTCTAAAGGAAAAAGATGGATGAAGTCAAGAGCTTCCTAAGGAACAAGGAGAAATTCGAAAATGAGGAAGATGAAGGTAAGTGATGGTTTTTAAGCCTTGAGTTTTTCTTGGATTTTTGGTTGTTTTAGCACGGAAATGATATGGGTTTGTGGATTTTGAAGTCAATTTTGGTGTTTGCTTAGGATTATTGGTTCAATTTTGGGATGATTAATAATTAGGGTTTATGCCCAATTGTATGATTTGGGGATTTTGGAAGTTCTTGATTTAGATGTCTTGATATGAGTATGGGTTTGTGATTTATGTAATCAATTTTGAAAATCATGATTTTTATGAAGTGGAATTTGGGTTAATTTGATTTAGGGAATTTGAAATTGGGAGAAAGAAGAAAGGCTTTGGAGAATTGAAGCTCTAATCAAGCTCCAAGCATGGATATGAGGTGGGTTTCATGTTTATAGTTGAATAATAAGCCATTAAAGATTTTTCCAAATTGAAAGAATAAAGTGATTTCAAGTATTTTATGATTGTGCATATATTGTTTTCAAATGATTTAAAGAATTGGTTTATATGTGTTCATATACTCCATGAATTGAATTTGAATTGATAAATTGTGAATTGTTGTGAACATGCAAAAATGCATTGTGAGCATGATTATGTTATGCCATTGAATTGTGTTATGGCATTTTGATTTGAATGGA
>JANITW010000235.1:69971538-70002044 GCA_027564335.1 Erythroxylum williamsii
TTTGAGCTAAGTTAGCTCAATGGTAAGAGGTGACCGTTTAAACGCTACAAAACCGTGAGGTTGCGAGGTCGAATTGCAACCAAAGCAGACAATACTGATTAATGTGGTAACGCTGGTTGATGCGAGAGCCTAGGTACCAACAGATGAGCTATGCTTTTTGACAAGATGAAGAAGCTTCTCTGGAAATTAATACTCAATCTAGATATCTCCTTAAAACTTTATAAGGTGCTCATCAGTAAAGAAACTGAATGGTATCAACCATACTTTGTAGGATAAGATCATCTATAAAATATAAACTTGTTAGAGAAAGTAACTTAAACTTGGAGTGGTATTTCAATTTAAGGACTGTAGAGATTTAGTGTTTCAGCAATAGGGTAAGAACTTCCATGCAAATTAGAAAGAAGTAAAGGGAAAGAGGATCCCCTTACCTAAGTCCTCTTTTACCTTTGAATATCTCTGTTGGACGTCCAATAATCAGAATCCCAAAAGAAGTAGTATTGACGCATTCTTGAATTCATTGGATAAACATCTGTGGAAATTTCACAACCTCCATAGTTTGTAACATAAATCTCCAGCTAACATAATTGAAAATTTTTTGAAGATCCACTTTAACGACACAGTTATGTGGCATATTTCCTCTTATATACCCTTTCAAAAGCTCTTATAATATTAGAATATTATCTCCAATATTCCTTTTGCTTAAGAATGCACCTTGGTTCTCGTTAATGATGAATTGCAATACATATTTAAGCTTATTTGCTAGTGATTTAGCAATGATTTTATAAATAAAATTAGTGTAAGATATAGATCTGAAATCACTCCAAGTTGTAAGGTTATGAATCTTGGGAATCAAACACAAGAAGGCCCTATTAATCTCCATAAGTAACACTCCCTTTTTGAAGAACTAATGCAAAACTTCTTTAATGAATTCCCTAGTTTATCCCTTTTTTTATAAAAAAAATTCATTCAAACCATTTAGGCCCAGAGCCTATTCATTTTAAGCACTACTTCCTCTATTTCTTGATAAGTGGCAGGCTTGGTTAGATTTCTAGCTACATCATCAAGAATCTTAACAGAAACAAATTACATAAGATGCTCTCTTTGATCTCTAGCATTCCTTTCAGTTTCTATAAGATTTTGAAAATATTCCATAGCATCCTTAACAATATTTGCTTGCTTATATATCATCTCCCCTAATTGAGCTTTAATAGATGCGATTCTATTAACATTTCTTCTTACAAACACTATATTGAAGAAAACCTTTATGCATCTGTCCTCATCTTTGATCCAATAGATTTTGGCTTGTTACAAACAGGAATAATGGTTATCCACTGATTTCATATAGTATTTAATTATATCCTTCTCCTTATTCTCATCACTTTGATTATTTTCTAGTGATTTATGGATAAATGAGAATTATGTTTTTGCGTCTTCTATCTCATTTTTGGTATTTTGTCCCTTTATTGCATTCAACCTCTTCAATTCTTGCTTTATTGCCTTAATCTTTTGCAAACAAATAAACTGTTTTGTATAGACTTCAAACTCCAATACTTTGGAAATAGCTTCTTGAAAGCCTCCAAATTGTCAAGAAAATTATTAAACCTGAATGGATGTTTAACATTAAACTTTTAAAAAAATGTTATACACCTTGATAGGGGTATGATAAAAAAATCTTGGATCTAAAAAATGACTTTACTTAAAGGATAAAAAAATCTTGGATCCAAAAAATGGCTTTACTTAAAGAAAAGATTATTGACCAATCCACATTCACCAAGGCTCTATCTAGCCTTTTCTTAATAAACCACTTTGAGCTTTGTTTATTGCTCCATATGAATCTATGACCTTTAAAATTTAAATTAGATAGTTCCACATCCTTAGTGCAATCAAACAAATCTGACTTATAGTTGAAAAAATTAAAATTCCCCTTAGCCTTTGACTTATAAAGAGTGGTATTAAAGTCACCATTAACAATTTAAGGTCCTCTTACTCATGCTTTTAATCTTCTCATTGAGCTCTATAAATTAGATATTTAGAAGGTTGTATTAAAATCATAAACAAAAGTACCAAGCTATAGAGTTTTCCATTTTGAATGTTAGTTTTGTGTGGATGAACTACTCATTAGCTTCCAATTCTGATTCCCTATTATAAACAATAATGATTCTTCCATACCTATGGTATTGGTGATTTGTCAGTATCTTCCATTTACTACGAAAACAACTCAATTTATTCAAATTTTCTAATTTGATTCTTGTTTCCAATAAACAAAATAATATAGATTTTTTACATTGAACAAAATCCCTTAAAGCTTTGAGCTTTAAAACGTTGTTTATTTGTCTTATATTCCAGACTAGAAAGGTTTGTAGCAATGCTTTTACCTTTTGAGCCCTTCCTACTACTCATATTACTCTTCTTATATAACATTTTTTTCAAACTTTTCCTTTTAATTGTCCTCTCTCCTAATCTTCCAACTACTATAGCAAGTCTAATTGTTGTTGGACTTCATTTTGCTATAAACTTCCTGAAGATACTTCATTTTGCATACCCCCTTTTCTTTATTAAAAGGATTATTCAATTTATCCAAACCCTCATTAACCCTCTAGTTTCTTATTGAATTTCTTGCTTCCATCTGCAAATGTTAGTAGCTGTATTTTCATCCACGCATATTGACTTTCCCAAATAGCTTGCTAGCATGCTTAACCTTTTTCTTGTCCAATATTCTAAGGGAATATTGTGTATGTTCACCCATAGAAGAATGTTTTTTTAATATGAAATTTTCTATTTCCATACTAGGTTTCCGATTCTGGAAAAATAAAGGAAGCTGTGAGATGTATCAAGGCCTTCTTCTATCAACTTTTGAGCTGAAGGTAGTTATAATATTATCATTCTCAGTTAATATTACCTTCGGTATTCTTCTACCTTTCCAATTTTTGTAGTCCATGCTTATATCACAGGGAAAGTAGGATGTTTATCTATGAATATTCCTATAATTACCGCTTTTCATATCCTTGCAACTTCCTTTAGAATGTTGATGCTTGGGGCCATCATCAACTTTCCTTCAAGTTCAATATGAGGGCTATAAAATAAGGAAGAATTTGAGTTGTCCCCCATTACTTGCTTCCAAGTTTTTCTAGTTTTAGCATACATCTTATACACTCTCATCGCTTGAGTTAAAAGGATTAGGGTTGAGGAAGGCTGATTTGTTAAATAGAAAGGAGAGTGAGAGTTGAATGACATATTGAGATTTTTGGGATCTGGTTGTAATGGAGTAGGGGAGGAGATGAAAGATGAGGGTAACGTGGGAAGACTCCGTTAAGATTTAAATTGGAACTCTAATTATGGAAGGAGTTAGGTGTTTTAGGTTAGTTACTAAGACCAACAAAGAAAGTCAAGCCTAGAAGAGAAAGTAGGAGGAGAAATACAGAAATGTACTTGGTCATCACAATGAGACAAAAAGGAAAGGAGAGGCCAAAACGTTGGTTTTGGGTGAAATAGAGGAGAAATGAACTGAAGTGGATAAGCGAAAGCTTAAGACTGGAGAGATAGAGGGATCTATGCAAAGGCAAAGGAGAATGTTTAGAGAGAAGGAGGAGTCTCTTTAACTCATTATGAGTTTTATGTTGATAATTTTTGACTGATGTTTGGCATTTAGATTGGCTTAAAGATGGCAAATGATAAAGAAACAAGATAAATACTAAAGAATAGGCAAGAAAAAACTGGCGATATCAATGAAAGCTCAAGAGTAAGCAAGCATTGGCATCTATTGGTGTACATTGATGAAAATCTTTAATAAGAGGCATGATTCAAATATGAGACCAAAGACGAAAGATGCATCTAATTCGTGCTAAGTCTAAGGGTGCAAGAAGGCACTTAACTTTAATGAGGAGATCAAAAAGTACGTAGAACTATGATATTTATTATATAATGACTTGAATTGTTACTAACTTAGGTCATTAACGAATTACACCATGGAAATACTTAGATGAACTATGAACAAAGATAACTCAGGGCAGCTAATACAAAATTTCAGCAAGGCATTTATCTTCAAGAGATGACGAAGTGGTAACACTTAACAAGAACATGTAAGTAGTGAGCTAAGAAAGTGGGAGCACTACCTTATAAATTGGGAACACTTCTTAAAGTTGTGAGAAAGTGGGTTGAATGACATGGCAATGTATTGGAATATTCTGATACATATTTCACATGTGTTAAAATGGAGTTAGTGGCCTAAAATGGATAACTCTCTACTAACTTAGTAGAGTTAGTATAAAAAGTAATAACTTCCTGCTAACTTAGTGAGTTGTTAGAGAAAGGGGTAGTTTGAACTTAGCTGGTTGTTAAGTTCTTGTAAACCTATATAAAGGCACTCTTCATAATTTACTTATAATATTAAGTAAATTCAATCATTTTTAAAAAAAGTTGAGAGCTAAGAGAAAGTTCTTGTTAAGATCTTCAAGCAAAGAGTTATTGAATGGGTTTATTATAAAGTGCTTCAAGGAGGAAGTCACTTGAGTTCCTTTATATTTTTCCTTTATAAATAAGTCAATAAAAGATTGGTTTTGTCATAACTCTCTTATTTATCCCATTTGATTGATTTTTATTAAACACTTGTATGCTAAGAGCATGAGTGAAATATTTAAACATGAGTGACATGAGGCATTAAAAAATAAATAAACTTGTCAATCATCAATCATAAAGGAAGGCTAAGTTAGGCTTTAACAAACTAAAGCTTGATTGTCAAACGAGGGCATTGGCAATTTTACTCTAATTTCGTAACTCCTAAAAAATCCTTATGATAATTGATACCAAAGATCAATGATAAATTCTTTCATTGTTGAGAGATAATGGTTGGTGAAAGCAATTTTATTAAAAGAGTTACTAGAATATAAGCGATTATAGGTCCTCTAGCTTTAATGAAAAAGGGTGTGGTTCCTTTCTTGGAATAATTTGAAGCTTTGATAATAGAACTTTATGAAATGAAGAAAGCGCTCGAGGAAACATTAAAAGCTTATGAGGACATGAGTTATAAATTATTGATACTCAAACCTACTATATCTTGGCAAAAATTAGTATTCTGATCAAAGAACACTTTAGTGAAGGTGAGGGAGTTCCAAGTTTTCTATTGTAAGTATAATGCCAAAGAGTTCAAAAATTTCGTGTAGAATATAGAATAATGCTTTATGGAAGAAAAGGTGTCCAATTCAAAAAATTTATCATTCATGGTAATGTACATGGTGGATGACGTAAAGCTATGAAGGAGGACATGGACTTCTAATGATACCAATGTAAGTAGACCTACCATTAATATTTAAGAAAAAATGAAGGAGCTAATGAACTAATCCTTCTCGAATAACACTTCATAGATTGTAAGAGAAGTTATTATAGTAGATGACCTAGTTTGGAAGTATGTGAGAAAATTCACAAATTTGATGTCAGACAACAAGTTGTTGAACTTTATAAGTGGTTTGTAAGGTTAGATAAAAGTTGAGTTTTGAAGGAAAAATATGAAGAATTTCACTAGCGTTATTTTGAATTTAGATACCTTAGTGGATCTACAAATATCACCACATTTATACTAACAAAGAGGGCAAGAAGAATGGAAAAATTTAGAATAACTCAGGGAGAGGTAAGGAAAAGGCATACGAAACTTTTCAATGTACATCAAAGAAATAATCAAAATGAGATAATTGTCTCACTTATCAAAGGCCACATTTTACTTGTGAATGCCCAAAAAGGAAAGCAAGTGAAGAGCACATTAAATTTATAGTTGCGAAGGTTCAAGAAAAATGAGGTGACTACTTAATGGAAGAAGTCCACCTCAATAATTATGCTATGTTAGGACACAATGGGCCTTGCGAAGGAGAATCCATACAAAAGAAAAAGCAAACCCTATAGATAGGGAAAATAGTGCATAAGTAATGTACCAATGGAAACAAAGATTAGCTGTTGTCTTTAATTTTGTACATAAGTAATGTACCAATGGAAACAAAGATTAGCTCTTGTCTTCAATTTTGGCTAAGGATTATTTGAGTTAATCATTTGCAAATGAGTGTTTATATATTATTTCGATAAGAGAATCAATACTTTTTTTGGTGAGGGTGGTTTGTTAGACCATTAACCCTAAATTGCATCATCATGGACATGTTATTGAGTCTTGTCAATGATTGGAAATTAGGTTGACATGAAAATGGAATGTTGATGATATAATAAGGTAAAGCTCTATTAGTAGATAAGGAAAAAAAAGGTAATATCGATGAAAGTTAGATAGCAGATGAGCATTAGTCTACATTAGTGTGCATTAGCAAAAATCTTCAATAAGAGGCAATATCCATACGCGAGATCAAAGATGAAGGGCACAACTAAGTCATATTAAGTTTGAAAGAATGAGAAGGCACTTAACTTTGAAAAGGAGGTTGAAAGGTATATAAATATACGAAGTTTATTATGTGATTGATTAGATTGTTACTAACTTAGGTCATGAAACAATGTGATTGCACCATGATGTGCTTAGATGGACTATGCATAAAGATGATTGGGGATGGCTTAACTAAATGGTTTTCTTCAAAAGTTGATGATATGGAAACACTTGATAAGAACATGCAAGTAGTGGACTCAAAAAATGGAAGCATTTCTTTAAGTAGAGAAAAAGTGGGTCAATTGACGTGATGATGAGTTGGCATCTTTCAAGCCATATTATTTATATATTAAAATGGAGTTAGTGGCTTAAAGTGGATAACTCCCTCTAAACTTACTAGAGTTAGTAGAAGAAGTGATAACTCCTCACTAACTTAGTAGGTTAGTAGAGGAAGTGGGTAATTTAAGTTTACTTATTCTCTAAGTTCTTATAATTTTATATAAAGGAATCCTTTATAGTTCATTTTTAAATTAAATACGTTCAATTATCTGTAAGAGAGTTGAGAGCTTCGAGAGAAAGCTCTTGTTGAGAGCTTGGAGTAAGGAGTTTTGCAACAACTTTATTATAAAGTGTTTTACAGAGAAAATTGTATTTTTTGTCTTTAGGAATAGATCAATAAAATGCTAATTTTGTCGTATCTCTCTTATTTGTCCCCTATGATTGATTTATGCTAGGCATTTCTTTATTGAGAGAGTGTGTAAATACTTAAATATCATTGGTGTGAGACGTTCAAAAATAAACAAAATTACTAGTTGGTGATCACGAAGGAAGTCTATAATAAGCTTTGGAAGACTAAATCTTGACTGTCTCACGACAACTGTAATAATTTTACTTCATGTTTCTTGCGCCTGAAAAAGTTCCTATGACATTAAGCATGATTTAATATTGCAAGTAGTAAATATGAACATGCCCTCATATGAGCCAAAAGGTAAAGAATTGTTTATAGAGCTATGATATTCCCATATAAGTATAAAGTTAAAAGACACTTTATGTTATATGCATATAATGAATACGCTTAATATTGTATACAAAAAATGGTTACCTTTTATATTGCTAGGTATAAAATAGTCATTTCCAAGTCTAAACTATGTACTATATAAGGTTACTAGAAACTTAGGACGAGATCCAATCCTATATATAGCCCAAGTAAAATAAATTTTTGTTTGATTTTTTTAAAAAGTTAATAAAAATTTCTTTGATTTTTTTTCCTTACAGCTCCCTTTTAAACTAATTCTTAAAACAAGTTCATCTTCATCATTATAATTGTACAAGTGTCTAACATCTAAGGTTATCCATAAAAACTACTTCAGAGAACTCTATAAGTGTTATATAGTGGGATAAGTTAGGATTGCTAGCTCTTGCAAAGCCTACACTTATTTATAATAGAATTCAGAACTTTGGATAATTTAATTGAAATATAATCTTAATCTTAATCTAAATTAAATTTAAATTATTTATAATTAAATATCAATTGGATCCAAATAAGATCCAATATTTAATAGTGGTCCTTATTTATCAAATATTGTATATTTGACCTTAAAATTTCTCTAACTTTATAATATTAAGTCCAACTTGATTAAATTATATTTTCTCTTTTTAATTGTTCTTTGCATGTGATCTATTAGATTCCTAAATATGTTGGCAATATATATAAATTAAAATCCTAAACTTTAGTATGATTATGACAAGGTATGTAATATGATTATTAATGAAAGTAGTTACACTAATGTAGTTGGCATTGCCCTTATAGAGCAACAAAATTTGTCTACTATAAAGCATCCAAATGATAGAAATATCAATCGCTTAAGGAATGTGGAGACATCAAAGTGAACAAGCATATGCTAATTTCCTTTTCTATTGGAAGGTGTATAGAGGAGGGATTATGTGTTTTTATACAGATGCAAGTTAGTAATATCTTATATGGAAAATTGTGACAATATGATATAAATGTTGTATATGAAGGTTTTTGAAATAAGTACACTTTTGTGAAGGATGATATCCCATCACTCTTATACCTTCAATACCTAAACAAGTCTATGATAGTCAACTTGTAACTTGCTCTTATAATTGAACAAATATCTATGTCCTGAGTTAATGGTTAGTGAAGTATACTTTTTTTTCATGTTATTATGATCTACAACAAAAAGAATTTTAGGCAATAACATATTTTTAATGGTTTTTAAAAGTGTTGCTTAAAGTTATTATAATGTAACTGTTTTTAAAGAATTGCTTTTAATAATATTAAAAAGCAATAAAATAATGATTCGTTGCTTTATATTGAAAAAAGA
Organism: Erythroxylum williamsii; assembly: GCA_027564335.1. Taxonomy (NCBI): domain Eukaryota; kingdom Viridiplantae; phylum Streptophyta; class Magnoliopsida; order Malpighiales; family Erythroxylaceae; genus Erythroxylum; species Erythroxylum williamsii. The sequence continues at coordinate 69,980,239 of JANITW010000235.1, forward strand.
AACAAAATTGGGAAATGGTTATCTTAAAATTCTATATATGCAACAACTTATACAATTGTTATTTTAAGCAAGAATCGCTAATTTAAATTATATATCACATATAATATAAAAATTATGTAAAATAATATTTTTAATTAAAAAAACTAAATTCACTCTAGCCTAATTGGATCTATTCATCACTGGCGGCTTTCAATCTTTGTTGAATAATTTGAACTTTCTCTTTAGTATCTTTTACATTATCAGGCTCGATCATCTTATTTTCACTTAATTTAATCTAACAAACCAGAATCCTGCACTTCCTACCATATAGTGCTTCATAAGACGTCATGTCAATACTAGTTTAATAACTATTGTTATAAGCAAACTCCATCAGAGAAAGATATTTATCCCAACTTCTCGAGAATTCTAACACAACCTCGAAGCATATCTTCCAATACCTAAATAACCTATTCAAATTGTCCATCTGTCTGGAGGTGGAAGTAAACTTGATTCGAGTACTTAGAACCTTTTGAAGACGTTTCTAGAATCTCGAAGTAAATCAAAGATCATGATCAGAAATAATAGACAATGGTACCTTATACAATCTCACTATCTCATCCACATATATATCTGCAAACTTATCTAGTGACTAGTTAAGACGAACATGCACAAAATGAGCAGACTTGGTGAACTTATCTACAATCACCCATAAAACATCATATTTCCTTTAAGCGGGAGAAAGCCCAGCGACAAAATCTATGGTAATGTTATCACATTTTCATTGAGGAATCAAAATAGGATGTAATAAACCAGATGAAACCTGGTGCTCAGCTTTAACCTATTGACATGTCAAACATTTGGATACATAATCTACAACATCACATTTTATACCAGACCACTAGTAATGCTGCTTCAGATTTTGATACATTTTATTTCAACCAGGGTGCATTATGAAAACAATATTATGGGCCTTAAACAATAGCTTTTTCTTCAATTCATTACTAATTAGTCCACATAACTGATCTTTGTAAGATAGATCACCATCTCCTTTTACAGAAAATTCAGGTTGTTTGCCTTCCTGAGTTGCCAAGATAAGTTGTTACAGCTTATCATCATCTGGATCTCTTATCTCAAGGTAGGCCTAGCTTTTAATTGAGCTATTAAAGCCCCCGTTAGATGCAAGTCCCCACTCATTCTGCTACACTGACAATGCCAAAATGGTCTTTCGACTTATGGCATCAGCTTTCTATTCATGTGGCTTTGGTTGCCTAGAGGCATATGCAACTACCTTACTATCCTGTATCAAAACACAGCCTAAACAATTTCTAGATGCATCACTAAACATAACATATTCCTTATTATAAGTGGGTTGATCCAATACAAGAGCTTCAATAAGCATTCTTTTTAGTTGATCAAAACTAATTTGACGTCTAGTAAACCATTCATATTTCACTACTTTTCATAGCAGTTTAGTCAAAGGAGATGTTATCATCAAAAACTCTTCACAAGCTGGCGATAGTAACTAGCCAAACCCAAAAAACTTCTCACTTCAGTCACATTTTGTGGTGGCTTACAATTAATAATTGCTTCAATTTTATTAAGATCAACTCTAATTCCTTGAGAAGAGACAATATATCTCAGGACAGAGACTTCCTGAAGCCAGAAATCACATTTGCTTAGCTTGACATACAACAATTTTTTTCGCAGGGTTTGTAACATAATCCGTAGATGCTGAGCATGGTCGTGCTCATTCTTGGAATAGATTAGGATATCATCTATGAATACCATAACAAACTAGTCTAAATAGGGCCTAAAAACTCTATTCATCAAATCCATGAATGTAGTTGGTGCATTAGTTAGCCCAAATGGCATTACCAAGAATTCATAGTGTCCATATTGGGTCCTGAGTGTGGTCTTCCAAACATCTACATCCTTTACCCGAAGCTAATAATACCCTGATCGCAGATCTATTTTTGAAAATACATCTACACCTTTTAATTGATCAAATAGATCTTCTATTCTTGGCAACAGATACTTATTCCTCACTATGACCCTATTCAATTGCCTGTAATCAATGTACATTCGGAGAGTATTATCTTTCTTTTTAACAAACAGAATCGGTGCTCCCTAGGGTGAGATATTGGGTTGAATAAATCCTTTATCCAGTAGCTCCTGCGACTGAACTTTTAACTCCTTTAATTCAGTAGGAGTCATTCTATATGGTGCTCTAGACATAGGAGCAGTGCTAGGCATAATCTCAATCGATAGCTCGATTTCCCTTTCAGGAGGGAGCCCGAGTAGTTCTCTAGGAAAAACATAAAAAAATTCGCTCACCACTATAATGTATTGTAGTTTAACACATTCCTTCTTAGAATTAAGTACAAAAGTCAAATAAGCTTCACACCCCTTCCTAAGGACCCTTCAGGCTTGCATAGCAGATATCATATTAGCCGGAGCACTAGTGTAGATGCCATATAATATTATTTCAGGTTGATTGAGCTTCCTAAGCACAATAGTCTTAGCTCTACAATCAACCATTGCCCGATGCTTGGACAACCAGTCCATACCCCAAATCAAATCGAATTTATGAAAAGGTAATTCAATTAGATCCGCTACATACTCACTGCTTTGAATCAAATCAGGACAGTTTCTATAAACCTAATTAACCAACACACTATTACCTAGAGGACTAATTACATAAATATCATAATCTAACAATCTTCAGGTATCTTTTTTTTTCAGGAATTTCTCCAACACATATATAAGAATGGGTAGATCTAGGATCAATCAAAGTATGCATTTCATAGTTAAAGAAAGAAACAATACCAACACTGATCTTAGGTGCATCCTGGTTCTTGCGAGCTTTCAAAGCTTAGGCCCAAGCTGTAACAGAAGGTACAACATGTTGGTCAATAGTTTCTGAAAGAGTACTCAGATTAGGTTTAAATTGGCTAGATTCTCCACATCCCCTACCACATCCTCTATTCCCTGTAGGTGTATGAGAAACCTCTCTACTGGCTTGTGATACTTGAGACTACTTCATAGGACAATTTGCTACTAAATGATTAGTGCTGACACATCGAAAACATACACCCGTAGTCCTCCTACAAGTACCCCAATAGTATTTGGAGCAATGAGGACACTTCGATGTACCAGACCTCAGCCCACAAAGGAACCCCTACTAGAATCAATCGATAAGGGAAAGTCTTATCGCCTTCCTCTAATTATAGATCTTCGGGTGAATTCTTGTGCAATAGAGGCACCTTTACGACTTATCTTACTTGAGGATTGACCTCCTCTAGCAAAACCTCGTCGCTAAGCTTTTTCTCTTTTAACCATCTCTTGCTTCTCTATTTTAATGGCAGGTTGTACCAGCTGATGATAACTCACTTGTTGTAGGAGAGCGAATGTCGCAAGATGCTCTTTAATTGAGTCGTTCAACCCATCCTCAAATTGATGACACTGAAAATCCTCAGTAAGGATAGATTTAGGTGCATATTTGCTAAGTCGATTGAATTCTATGTCGTATTTAGTAACAAACATATTTCTTTGCTTCAGATTCTGCTTCCACATCTCATTTTTATAGGTTTTCGCAAAATATTTCGCTTTAAACTTCTAGGAAAAGAAATCCCAGGTCAGAGGCTTAGGCACCTGAGTATATCTCAGAGTAAATTTTCACCATTCATAGGTTGCTCCTTGAAGAAGGGAGACAACACAATGCACCATATGTTCAGGTGGGCAACTAATTTCATCCAACATCCTTTTCACCTTTTCTAACCAAATTTTAGCTTTTTTATATTCATCTAGAGACGTTCCAGTGAATTCTTTAGCTCTATACTTTCGCAACTGATCAATCGGAGCCTTGGATGCAGTCATTCGGTGTAGTAAAATCATCATATCTTGAGACAACTTTAATAAAGCTTCCCCTAAGCTGGAGGTGAAGGAGGAGGTGGTGCTTCAATTTCATTTCAATTTACCCCAGAGGGGTCAAGATACAGATGGGTAAGATCGCTCATTATTATTACTTTTAGCAACCTCATCAACAGCCTCATGAGATTTTTGCATACTTTAATCGAACAAACTGCATTAGGCCAAACATAACTCTTATATCCATATATAGGCAATATTTAAACACTAGTTAAAGCATAATCGCCTAAACCATGCTTTGATATCAAATTGTAACACCTTAATACCCCCTATGAGGATATACAGATGCCTCACAAAATAAACCTAGAACAAACTAAGACATTTTAACAAGCCCAAAAAATAACGCAAACATATATCATATTTCATATGTCATTGAGTTATAAACATGACACAATATACACATTGTATTTATCAAATCCATGCCTTAAAATCAAACCCATCCTATGTTATGGTTATTACATGCCATTTGCACGAAATACAAAAAAATATCTCACAATATTGAATAGAACTCAAAGTTTAAGTACAAAATCTCCCAAAACATAATACGTCCTTCTTTGGCCCCAACCTTAACCCTTTTTATCAAGACCTATACATAGAAAAAACCACCATGCTAAGCATATAGCTTAATGGGAAATAAATAAATTAAGATACAAGATGGCGTCTGCTTCTTGCAATCGTTTAATATTTACATGTAAATGAATCATGACATATCATATAACAATCTTTGATTATTCAAATCAGAGAGTAACCCGGTTATCAATTACATCAGAATAGAACAAATATCATAACATATACAGAATTGCCTGCTAATCTTTTCATAAATGAGTAACAGAAATAGAACAGAAGATACCTACAGAAAAAGAAGAGACTTAAGTCTCTAAAATAGAAGACACTGTAGTGTCTAAGAATAAAAGCAGTTGTAGACTCTTCTAGGTATGCCTATTTACGCACAACTAGAATTTGACAAGTTAAAACAAATTATATCACATTTCAGAGCCACATGCAATAAAAATAATGTAGAACATATGAATTTATTCATTATGCTCAAATTGAAAGGTTCATTCATGCCCAATCAGACTTAATATGCCTTATAAATATAAGCGTTTGTAATAATGCAACAATGAAAGCATTTAAGTAATTACACATTATAAGCATGAGTCTCATATTACCCTAATAACTGGGTTTGCTAAGTTGCAGTGATATCCAAAAGAGTTTTGTAGGAGACTCAGTAGCATTTGGGTAAGGAAAATTCACGTTTGGGCTAAAAATGGGGGTGATGCATGACTGTACCCAATTTCTAGCTTTTCTCAAGACAAGTTTTCAGGTCAGTTTTTTATGGGCACTCTGGCATAGAAACTGAGGTTTTTAGGCAATAAGTTCTTCTAAACAAATGTTCATATATGTCTTAAGTTTCTAATGACATAAATTTAATGCAATTTGATTCATTATTTTGAGAGTTATACCCAAAATACTATATACTATTCTCAAACAACGACAACAACCATAACTTAATTTCAAGCCAAATTTCAAAACTCTTAAAGATAGAACTCAAATTCAATTCCATCATGAAAGTTGTATACTTATGTATGTAGTTTAATCTACAATTAAAACAGTCCAATTTGGATATCTATATATCAAGATATGGCTAAAATATCAATGTTTGTTCAGTGAAACCACTTCATCTAACGAGGTACAATTAACTCACTTTGGTATTATTATGCAAAAGTAACACTAAAGACACGTGAAAATGAACTAGAAACATCCCATTTTCATCTAGGATACTTCTCTTAACAAAACCCCTCACGTTACACTAAAACAAAATTAGCAACATATCAAAATTTTCATACCTTTGAACGGAGTGTTTCAAAACCCTTATTCTTCACTCCAATCGCTTGCCTTCTTTGGTCTTCTTCTCTTCTACACACAACATACCCATTCACTATCCATTTCCAATAATCACAGATACATAAAAGTACCCTAGCTGAAGAGAAGATGATAAAGGAGCTAAATTTCACACCAAAACATGCAATTAACATACCTTAAATTAAAATGCATAAAGGGATTTAACAAGATGGTAGATGGAGAGAGAGAAGCCTAATCTTCTTCAGATTTTTGTGTTTGCCGGCCCTCCCCTTCTTCATTTGTATGTTTTTAGACAAAGGTACAAATGGGTGACATACCATTTGCCATACTGCTAAGTGTTATGGCGTGGGACATATGATAAATGGTTCTATCCTATTGGTTTCCACTTTTCACCTTTCATTAATAACAAAAATGACCACACCATTGTCTTATTCTATAAAATTGCATTCCATTGGAATACATTTAGTAATTTAGTCCATGATTAATGTATCTTTATGCATGTATAACACAATTAATACAAATTATTGAAATACCCTTACAATTCTGTTAATACTGATTATGTCTCAAACTAAACACTCACTTTCCTAATCGTTAACACCCATTACATATACTTTCATGGACAAGACACCCATTACAAATACTTTCAAAAGTTACGAGCCTCGAAAGTTTGTTGGTCGCGACTGTGACCAGCTCGGGGTCGTGAAATGGTCACCCTGCGACCAGCTCGCAGTCGCGAAATGATCACCCTGCGACCAACTCGCGAGGGCGACCAGCCCTCTTTCATTCTTTTGCTTCTAACTTTTTCGTCCAACATCCGATTGACTTAATTTTTGAAGCTTCCTAAGACATCCCTCTATCTCTCTATGAAAATTTGTGATTTTTGAGATTAAATTGAAAAATATTGATTGAATCAAAGAGAGAGGATTGGTTAAAGTGTTTGAGTTGGATATTTTCTGAACATACTTAGGTATTTTGGTGATATTTTGATTAGTAAAGATCCAATTGGGTTGATTCTTATTTCTAAATAAACTAGAGACATAGATCTACAAGTTATACAAAGGACTCGAATTTCAATTCAGTCCCTAAGATTTTCAATTTCTGAATCGAAATTGGGTTTAGTGTTCAGCCTTGGATTAGTATAAGCTGAAAGTATTTTGGTTATAACTTTTCCTCTAGTCATCCAAATGAGGTGATTCTTGATTTGGATTAGATTAGAGAAATAAGGCTACAAATTGTCTGAAGAAATTGAGTTTCAATTTAATCTCTAAGAATATCAATTTTTGGATGAAAATAAATCACAGGAAAATGTTTTAATACAAGAATAGTCTGAAATGTTTGTAGTGTAAATTTTGGAGTAGTGAACCAAATTAAATGATTTTGGTGTCATTATGAAATTGAGACAACAAGAAACAATTCTCTAGAAGGAAGTTTTAGCAAATTCCTTCATTTTAATGATTTGAAAAATGTCTTAAGTTAAGCATGAGTTATTGATAATTTGAGACTTTGTAATATTTTATGATTTTTGAGGAATAAATTAGCATGTTAATGTGAGTAGTGAGCATATTAAATTGAGTAAGAGCATATGACATAAATTGATTAGATTAAATTAAATTAAGGTGTTAAAATTGCATGAGGGGCAAAATTGGAAGAACACTTAAGGTTTTAAGTTTCAAGGCTTATAAGGAAGGGCAAATGGGTCCTTTCTCATTCATTAATGGCAAGTTGGTAAATTAGAAATATGGGTCTTCATATAAGATGAAGCAAGCACGAAAATGAGGAAGAAAAGAAGGAAAAGAAAAGAAAGAAGAAGAGTGTTTTCGGATGGAGAAAGGGGAAACAAGGAAGAAATTTAGGGTTTGATTTTTCTACGTTTTTAAGAGAGATTTCGAAGTTGATTCAAGAGGGAAAAATGAAGAGGAGCACAAGAGCTTTAAGTCAAGCCAAGAAACCTCTCATTTGGTGAATGATTAAGGTAAGAGAAGATTTTGATCTTTGAATTTTTAAAGAGATTTTGGTTTAGATAGCTTGAAAATGTTATGGTTTTGAGTTTTCTAAAATTAATTTTGGTGATTATGCCTTATGTGATATTCAATTTTGGATGTTTATTAATTAGAGATTTTTGTCTTGGATGGGGGAAATTAAGTGAGGCAATGGAGAAAGAGAGGCTTTGGACAAGTTTCAAGCATGGAAATAAGGTGGGTACCATGTTTATAATTTGAATTATAAGCTACGTATATGTTTTTGAAAAATCAAGAAAGCGAAATGTTTTCAAATTATTGTTTTCGAATGATTAAATTCACTATTTTCACATGATTTAAATAATTTGATTATGTTGCTAAAAGTGTTGCATTCTTTGGTTTTAAATGATTGAAGAAATGTTATGTGATTTGATTGTTACGTGATTTTGAAATTGTGAAAAATTGTTTGATTTATGACATGTTTATGAGAACTAAGTTTTTGAAATACGCCTTTTTGAAAATCTGATTTCAAGTGCGAAATATGTTATGTGGGTTTGGTTAGGTCTCATAAGATGTCAAGTGTACTTGTCAAAGGCTTCGCCCGCCTGCCCGCTGGTGACATTGGAGCTCTGTTAAGGACTTCCATAAGTTCACAGCTACACAGGATCGTTATGCGGGAATGTGTAGTACGTTCTGTTTTCTGGACCGACCCAAACCATTTCTGATATGTTATGTATTTATGTTGTGCTATAAGTGTGTTGCATACATGATTTTAAAATTTATCATGAATGTTTTGAAAAGTTGAAAAGTTTGAGAAATAAGCTTTTTGACAAATTTCTTCTTTGAAAATTCTCTAAAATGGCAAAATTTTTGTAGAAAATGATTTTTGCTTATTTTTCGGTTATAAACATGTTATCCACAAGCTGTAAAGCTCACATCCCTTTCATCCCCATTTTCAGGTATCGAACAGGAGATTGGATGAAAGAAAGTCAAGATATCTGTGTGTTTAAATATATGGTTAATTTGAAGTTAAATGGTTATAAAAATGAGAGCTTAGGCTTATGTTGAGTATTTTGGAGATTTTTGTATCTTTGTATTTGGTTTATGAAATTGATGTTGTATTGTGGCTTGAAAATGCCATTAAAGTTTGTAATGCATTTATTTTGGAATGTAAATGAATTCTGGTTTTGTGTATAGAATTGAGATACAAATTTGTGTATGGATATGATATGTGAATGGTATATGGTATGTAGATGAGATGAATGTGAATATGACTGTATATGATTATGATTTGATTGTGTTTAGATTCCGGACAGGAGGTCCGATGATTTTGATGATTAAAAATTATCGAAGTGCTATAGGTATATAAATGTGTTTGATTGTGTTGGGATTCCGGACAGGAGATCCAATAATTGTGGTGATTGATTTGAAATATAGAAGTGCTTTTTGTGTATGAATTGATGGTTATGATTAGCATGTGAAACATAAAATGAATTGAGATTGGGGAATTGATGATTTCCAAATGGAAAATTGAATTGTTTTGAATGATAATAAAAAAATTATACCGTTTCGAATAGGGATAGACCAAGTGTGTCGTATGGTTTCCAACATTTTGTTTTCTAAGGTATGCGTTGCGGATGTCGAAATTTGTCCTTCAGTTAGATTGAAGTGTTTCGTTTCCTTTGTTTTGCGATCTTTCGATTCCTTTGGTTTCCGTTATATGTTTTCCGTTGCGTTTTGTTTTCGTTGATTCCGAGCTTTGCATTTCTTTTCGCTTCCGCAAGCTTTTTGATCCGGCCTTTCGTTTTCATCATCTTTGTTTTCGCTTTCGGTTTTCGTTTTGTTTTCCGTTTGTTTCCGTTTTCCGTTTTTTCGAGATTGGGTTCCGAAATTGGGATCCAACACTCGCAATTATGTTGCTTTAATTTGAAACTATTATGTTACTTTAGTAAAAACTTGAAGCAATATTATTCAAATTGTTATTATATCCATTCAATATTATTGCTATAGTTTGAAACTATTTTGCTGTTTTAATCAAAATTTTAAGCAACATTATTCAGTTTGTTGCCTTACACTTATAGCAGCATCACTTTATTTAACGGTATGTTGCCTTAATAAAAAGATAGCAATATTGTATTTATAGTTACGTTTTTGTTTGTGTCTTAAAGCTCTTTTTGATGTATTGTTACGAGTCTCATATTTGATTATTTATTTATTTGTATTTTTAAAATTAAAAAACACAAATTTTCTTTAAATTCTTACAGATGGCGCCAATTTATATTTTAATTACCAGATTGTTCTTAGACTAGGCCTTTTCTAGGACTATGCTATGGTCAATAATAATGTAATCAACTGCTCTAAGCCTGCAAAACAACAGCAGATGAAAGACAATAAAAGTATCATAAAAATATCAGACTTATTAAACTAAAATTCATTGTCATATTTCATAAACAAAGCTCAAGTAGAGCACTTGCTCAAGCAAGAACTCAGGTCGTCTAGGCCTTTGTACTGATGGGCACAGTCTTTGTAGCATGAACTCGGACTATCTAGAGATGCGGGCTTACAGATCTTGAAGCACTGTATAATACACGTGGGGTCTACGAAAGTGTTACATGACTTTAGGCACCTCTCCAAGCATCCTGTTCGTCCGTCATGATTATTAGCGACGCTGGTTCTGGTGTTGCACACAAGAACAGTTAATAGCGTCACCAACATGATGGTCCTTGATCCAAGTCTTCTGTGCTCCATATCGTTGATTGATTGATTGCTAGCAAGTTTGTAAGTGCTCCTTGAGTAGATTGATTGAGCCTTTTTATAGCTCTCATTCATTTGAAAACGTACAGTTTCATGTTGAGTTGCTTTCCTTTTCTGTTTAGTAATAAATACTCTAAATCATTGCTCTTTCACAACACATTTAATGAGTTAAATGTTAATCTTAATTATGTGGAAAATTGCTAACTATAGTACTTTCCTAATAAATACGAAGTATGTTGACTAATATTTGAAGACTGATGTTTTATTTCAAAAGTTGGAATCTTCTGCCAAACTAATTTCGCTTCTGCTGGAGATCTCTACATTTTACCCCTTGTTTTTTAAGCTCATAGTGAGATGAATGTTGAATACATAATTCAAAGACGAGTAGAAGGTCATATAAAAGGTTAGTAGCTGTATGCTAATGTCGAGTAAAGAAGCTGAGGTCAACTAACATCCTGTCATCATTCAACAATGTTTGAAGATTCATTATATCCATCAAATGTTCTGAAACTTTTATGAAGAACGTACAGAGGCATAATCTGATAATAAGTATGCAGGAATTTTAAGAAAATATATCAGTTAGAGCACATGAGGCACAATTCTTGTTGCACTAACTGCTGAAAAATACAGGAAACCTTAAAAAATGCATTAAATCAGGTTCAAAAGAGCTGGCCAAAGATACAAATCATATCACAACATAAACTAAACTTGGCAAAGGAGCAAAATTTGTCGAGCAAAAGTTTGAAATTATCAGTTCAGTAATAAAAACAAGTTGATTATGGCAAGAAGTTGTGGTCTACGTTGGCCTTATCATATGCCTGAGCTCATCACTACGAGGTTGGCTTGAATCAGTCAGGCAACACAAATGCAGAAGCTGTTTATCAATAAAGAGAGAGATACTTCATTAGTTTGATCCATCAGGGAATGGTTTTAGTGCGTCTTTCTTTCCATTAACATAGAATTCCATGACAGCTTTCATTCGTGGGAGCTTATCAGGATGGTAATTTACATGAACAATCACTGGCCTGAGCTTGCTTAGGTTATCATCTTTCCTCACAGTCTTGAAGAGGACTTTACTGTTCATGAATAGATACATATCCATAGTTCTCTTGGCAGCATGAAGCCCATCATACCCTGAATGTGAAGGGAAAAAGAGTTCCTCATTGAAAACTGCCTGATCCCAACCACCCCCACGAGAAAGCCGAGCTGCCACACGATCCAAAAGCTCAATGGAAGGAATTGTTGGCCTGATGAAGAAAAAACCTGAGTTGTAAACCCATATACGCATTGTATGCGCATATCGAGCCCAACCCATAGCAGGTTCATCAAAGACATCATTGTATCCATAAGCTGTCATATTATTGTGACCATCACTCATCGACTCTACATCTGAATCCCTATAAAGATGACTAAAAGGGTTCTGCAGATACACTATGTCAACATCTGAAAGGAGAACACTATATCCAAGCACCAAAAACTCTCTCAAAATACGGAACTTCAATGAAGAAACAGCATGGTTTCCTCCAGTCTTTCCAATTGAATCAATCCCCTCATCCGGGTCTCTTGTGTACACAGGAACATTGTTTGATTCACAAAACTGGGCAGTCTCATCGTCTAAAGCCACAACAAGATAATTAGGTATACCCACTCTCTTGATGCTACTAAACCACACTTCTAACATTTCTTTCACATTTGAATTTGCTAAAGCAACTATAATTTCTCTCTCAACAGCAATCTTTTCTAATATCTTTGCCAATCTTGGGTTCACAGATTCATCTGGTACAACAGTGGGGTTTGTTCTTAAACCCTTCACAGTACCAAAAGGTCCAGCTTTATGTGGCTCACCTAATGCTAACACTTGTTTCTGTGCCTGATCTTTACTCTGTTCAGCTAATCTGAGCTTCTCATTCAGTTCTTTAACCTGCTTTCTCAACTCCGCATTTCTCCCCGATTCGGACTCAAACTCTGCTTTCAACAAGTGCAGCTTCTCAGATGATTCACAGTGGCTTGATGACACCTAACACGAACAATAACAACCATAACTAGAAATCACAAAACAGACCAAGATTCTTACCCTAAAGAAACACAGGGACAACTCCATCCTAGCTAATCATCTATGGGACCTCAGTTAACAACTCACAAACTAACTAAAGGGATCAGTCATAAAACCTACTTTTACATGAAAGATCTAATCACCGTATTCGTTCTAATTTGTGAAACCTAGATCAATGACGCTTTAAAACAACTGGGATCGTCGTTGTGAGACAAAGAGAAGACAAAGCGGATTCATAAGCCATCCAAAAACTTCCTCATAGATCAAGTCTCTTGTTAAAGCTACAATCTTCCCAACACAGAACAGTAAGTCATACATTGTATCCAATGCGGACAAAAGCTTTGATACACAAAAGCACAATGGTCAACGGTCATAACCAAAAAGACTACAACTTTCAGAAGTTTGGTGAAAAGGGTGTACCTGAGAATCAGATTTGGAGAGGTGGCGGCCGCTGAACTGAGGATTGGAAGCGAAAAATCCGTGAGGAAATAAGAGAGCGAAGACGCATCCCAACAGTATTCCGACGGCTATAGCGGCGACGATTCTCGATTTCCGAACAGAGTTGGCATTGCCGGGTCGCATCAGCGGAACATCTCTGCGTCCAATCATTGTTGACTTGTCTTTGCATCAAAGGAAGTTAATTGGAGTAGAAGTTCTTTAGAAGGGGTAAGGAGATGGTGAAATATATTTGATAAACATTGTGACAGAGCATGTTTAGTGGTTGACTATGAGCATAACATTAAATATCCATTTCTCTGAATGGTGGTGTGTTTTTTATTTGGTCTTGAGAGAGACGGAGTTGTCTGGTTCAGACATTAGTTAAGTTTACCATAATCAATAAACTTGGCAACAGGAAGAGGAAGAAAGCTGGATTTGGAATCAATCAAGGAATATTACTATTTAGCAATTAAAAAACAAGGAATATTAGTATTTGATTCAACCGTCATCAAAGGTGTCGTGGTGTAGTTGGTTATCACGTCAGTCTAACACACTGAAGGTCTCCGGTTCGAGTCCGGGCGACGCCATGAAAGTCATAATTTTTACGTTCTTCTTTAACGAAGATTAAGTTTTCCTTACATTTATAATGGTAGAGCTGAGTCAAGTTCTCCCCTGACGCTCAACATGTCAACATTTTTAAACATCAAAATGTTATTACACTACACCATTTTTCAAGCATTTCAAGCAAAACTTGTGTTACTCTGAATGAAAATTACTCATCCCATTAAACTAAAATGTTGGCAAAAACAACTGAAAGTTTCACTCATTTTGGATTTTATAAGAATGTGGATTTTCAATTCTGACTGTAAAATTCAAGTTTTCAATATATTGAACACAACGGCCTAACACATGGATACAGACGCTAGAAACAAAGTTGATTCTCAGAAGAACTTCCAACTTAAATTCCATTTGATCACCATGGAATAGCTTCTAACTCAATCAAGGACCTGAGTTAGAGAACAGGACTTTGGCAGCAGAATACACCAGACTAGCATCACCTGCAGGAAATAAAATCATATCAACAATAACATCAGCCTAGCCTGAAAAGATAAAACCTGATTGTTCTTTCTAAATCCAGAAAGACTTCACATTTTGTTCAAATCCTCTATTATCTTCTTTACCCTTATCTGGTTTATGAAGCAAAAGGATACCCTAATCCTAAATTTGTATATTTTAACAATCGAGAAGCTCGTTTTTGAATGTTTTCAATGATGATGATCAGAGTTGGAAATTGATTGTGTCCACAAGATATAATCAGTTTAGATGATGCAGAGTATTAACACTTCATTATGGATCCATATGATGCAGAAAACTAGTACCGCTTTTAAATGCTATCGAGAAACAAATATGTCATTCATTCATTCAACCTCACTTCTAGCGAAATCTCCAGATTCTATAAACAAAGTCTAACTAGCGAAATTTCCAGATTCTATAAACAAAGTCTAACGATACCTGCAATTTTGGCCAAATCAAATGCTGCAGGCACATTTGTCTCTGCCTCAACAGTAGATTTGGCTACAGCAATGCCAACTGCCACACTCTGCATGACATCTAAGCCTGAACAAAGAGAAGCAAGAGTCCCACCAACTAAGCAGTCGCCAGCTCCTGTAAGCCTCACAATAGATGCAGGAAGTGCGGGAAAATGTACAGCAAAAACATCAGCAGTTAAGTCGGTTGTCTGCCTGATTTCAAAAGTTCTCATTGCAGGACAGATTGGTGCTACAAGATGGTACAATTTTTTAGTGGGTTTATGTGTTCTTGTTTTCTCCAAACTCAGTTTCATGAACTTTGATCCTTTCGAGCACAAGAACACTCCATTTTCACCAAGAGTTAGAAAAACCAGCTTGATACCTTTCTCTAGCAAAACCAAGATTGCTGGCTTTAACATTTTGAATAAATACTCAGCCGAAAACTTCTTTCTGTCATCCTTTTCAATTGGAAAAAATATTTCTCTAGAAGACAAAGCATTTGCCATGGCAACAAGCTCATCTTCATTAGGTGACACAAAAGTTACCTGAAAAATATCTGCATCATTTATGGGCACAATTATAGAGGTTTCCATGTACTATTATTTCAAGAGTATCCTGTGACTATTCTTTCTGTGGTAAAGCATCAAAATCCAATGCAACACAGGTGTTGAAATGAGATACTGAAATATGATACAATATTTTGACCTAAAAAGATAATGTTAAATATCAAGTCTACCAAAAACTTAAAGAGTAAATCATCATGCAATATTCAATGCATTATCAATGACCTCTTCACATACACGAAGGAGTATGGTTTGTTCAAAAAATTCCTACCTCTCTACATCTCTAAGATGTTTGGACTTTCAAAAATCTATGCAAAAGAGAAGCTAACTCCACAACCAAAAAATACACTATGTTAATAATCTAAAAGAAACTCAAAGAATTCTCTTCTTATTTTTAATTATTCTTATCAAAATCAAGTACTAGTTTACGATAATTTTGTTTTTCTTTTATGTATGTACATTCTGGTGATTCATAAATTGAAAGTTTATATGTTTTTTTAATAAGCATTTTCCCTGATCATGGACTTGATAATAAAAATAAAAAGTTGTCTATTGAAAAAGAAAATAAGAAAAAGGTAGTTTATTTATTTATCTATTTTTTATTTATTTTCGTTTTATCTATTTTAGTTCAATGAACTTGGAAGAAATGCTGACGAAATCAAATTCAAACTAAAAAAATAAGAATTCTACATCGATGTATGAAAAAATATTCTATCTAAAGAAATATTGATGAATTGAATTTAACTGGCCAGTAGGATAGAAGATAAATCTGACTTGATTGAGCTTTCTCCTAATAGATGCAAGTAGAATAGAAGGCAATTAAGGTTTAAAAATGAAATTGGATGAGTTTACTATACAAAGGCACTGGGAATGACTGGTTCTATTTGATTGCTAAGAAATGCATGACTTAGATCTAGGAAATTTTTCTTTTAAGATTGATAGGTATAAACATCACAATTCTGAATTTGATCAGTTTCATCTTAACAGATAAGTGCTTGGGCGAAGAAAATCCGACTTAATAGAGAGGTGACTGCTGTTGTAGATCTGCCTAATCTACAGTTGACTATGTCGGGAATTTTTTTGAATATCCGTTATCATCATTAACGAGTTTTTAAGAAATAAAAAAACAACAGAACATAAGGAATGTTTAGCTTAATTCTTAATTTAGAAGTCAGTAAGCTGTAAGACTACAAGATAATAATTTTGATTCAACAAAGAAAAGATTTGAATAGTGAGGCAAGAAGATATAATACAGCAATCATCAAGAGGAAACAAAGCACTCATAATATTATTGTATAAGAACTAAATGAAGATTTGAACACTCACAAACTTGACAACTGAGGCAATTCGTCTTGACTTTGTTACCGAAACAGGTTCAAACCAAACTGGGATTTCACATTCTGCCGCCACTGAGTGAATAACAAAACTTCATGATTAACAAGAGAAAGACGTACAAATTTTCATTAGCATAGATGTCATTATCAAGCATCTGAGATACGAATGTCCAAGAGAGAGAGGTAGGCAGAAATAGTCTACTTTGACAAGAGGCTTCAAGAGCAGGGAGACCTAGATTTGCATCAACCATCAATATGGGAGCAGAAATTATTTTGGTCCTTGATTGCTGAATCCATTCAGGTGTCAGGAATTTTTCCTGAGACAAAAATCACCAAGAAACAGTAAAGATTCTCACAGTATTACATTGACAAAAAGGGAGTCAAGCCAATCCTGTGTGTAACATCATCCATGGGTGATTAACTCACAATTGCTTCCACACTTGCAATGCCAGCAGCCACCTCCCCTTCAGTATTGATTATATTGCACACAACAGCTGTCTTAGTGTGGGGGTGCTTCTGAATGCCTGTACAGCATTTAGAATGGACACACATCTCTTCCAATCATATCCTGATTCAGAAATTTGAGAAAAAAAGGAATTCCCACAAATAGCCCAAAATCCTTAAATGTTCAACCTTCTGTAGATAGCCCAAAACCTTTCCATTGCTCAAAAAGTTGTTTCCCTGGAAAAAGAAGTGGGCTTTGAGATGTAAAAGTATAACTGTTGGCAACCACAAGGATACAGTAATTAGTCAGAAATGTCACATCTCAACAGAATATTATAGAAGATACAAAAGACTCATAAATCCATCAATTCAATTACAGAATATTACAGTGGTCATGCACACATTATTCAATCTGATAGCACCCTAGAAATCTGGAGAACATATTCAGAATTTCTATCCACAGAAGGTGAGATCCTGACAAAGCGACAGTAACCTTCCGAAATTCAAATCATTTTTGTGATCAACATCAAGGATCACATAATCTGATGAAGAAAGTATAAAACAGGTCCAAATTTTGTAGCTAGGTTCTCCTTACAAAATATCACAACGTAACACAGAAACAGAAAGCTAAAAACAATTACCTGCCATATCAAGCCCCACAACACTGATCATGTATGGTTTTGTATCAAGCTTTGCCATGCACTCCGCAATATTCCTTGCTACACCTCCTGGTACATAATTGACCTGAATTCAGTTACACAGTTAATGTAAGGATCAGCAAAAGGCAATCTACTAACCTGCTTGTGAATGGGATAACATATCAAAAGACAAAAAGAGATAATTCAATGGAAATTCAGGCTACCTTGCCAGGGCTGGTGGTTCTTGGAGATGGAGGAACTAAAGCAATGCCGTGAATATCCAATATCATACCCCCTATAACTACAGGGTTTGTCACCTCTTCTTCTTCTTGTTCAGTAAACCCTCCTCTTAATAAAACCTTAACAAAACACTCCACATGTAAGTATCACAAAGCATCAACCCAGTCAAAGCACAAATGTATAACCACATCATTTAAAGAACCTTACTTTCTCAAGTGAACTGTCAGCTTCCAGTGGCAGTAAAAGGAGACGAGAAAGAACACCCAATCTTCTTTGAACACTCTCCTCCATGAGCTGATGTGGTAATCTTCTTCCTCAAAGGTACGGCAATCTTCTTCCTGAGACCCTCCTGAGACTGAGTCAGCGACTAGCGAGTGTTCTGATTGCTCTCAAGTTCAGCATTTGTCGTGTAGTGTTCCTAATATTTGAGACAGATCTTCTGGGCATCGTTGAACAAACCCCAACATCACCATATTCATTAGGCTGCAAAATGAGCCATTCAAAGCCATAATTATGCTTGGGGTAGTCAAAGGCCTTTAGGTTAGTGGACCACAGGCCTGTGAGGTTTGAATTGAAAGAGGATCCTAAAACTTTTATTTAACTTGAATCTTTTGGTTGGACATATGTTAAATTTAGTTAAAAATTTCAACTAAGTCGATTTAATTATAAAAATTTTGAATTAGTAAAATTTTATGTTTAATTTATTTTAAAATTCTTATTTTTAAAAAACTAATTAGTTTATTAATTAATTAGCCGATTTTATAAATTAATAAATTCTTTAAACTAAAATAAATTAATTAATTTTTATTTAAATATTATTTTTAATTAAACTTCAAATTTTTTGATAGATACAAACAATATATTTCAATCATATTTTAAATTCTTTAATTTTATTCAATCTTTAGTTGATTTATAATAGTGTAATACTGATTGAATCTTTAAATATTAAATATTTTGTCATATCAGTTTAACTTCCTGTCTATTTTTTTAAACATTAGTTAAAATAACTCAAAAATCCAACATGAGAAGTTGAAAAAAGTTATTAAATAGTTTATATATATATAGAAACTGATTTATAGTTTATTGGTTTAAGATTTTAAATTAAAATCTCAATCCCTTTATATATAAATAATTTATCCTTTTTAAAATAAAAACAATTATAAAATTTCACAAATTTTCTAGATTTATCTTAATTTTTTAATAGGTGAAATTTACAAAGAGTAAGATTTTACCAATATTTTATTTTTTAGAAAAAAAGAGAAACTCATTAGGTTGAATGCATAGTATGAAATCAATACCTAACCCACCAAAATATGCGAAACTTATAAATCAATCAGATTTTATTTATTATTATTATGTACATATTTGTAAGCATATAAATTATATAAAAATAAAATAATTCAAAAAATGTAGGTAATAATATTAGTAATTATATTGTATTATTTTCAAAGTTTTGAGAAACTGTTAGTATGATAAGATCACTATAATTCTTTAGCCTTCAACTTTTTAAATAAAACGCTATATTGAAATTGATTTATAGTTCATGTAAGTGTGCCTAGAAAAGTGTTAAATTGTTAAGACTAAATTAGAGAATCATACGATTATTAATGAGTATTGACCGTTGTTTGCTATTCAGGTTGATATGAAGATGGCATATGATAAAGAAACAAGACAAAGATTGAAGAATAGGGAAGAAAAAATAGGAGATATTGATGAAAGCTTGAGAGAAGCAAGCGTTTGCATGCGTTGGTGTGCATTCATGAAAATCTTTGATAAAAGGCATGATTCAAATATGAGACCAAAAGTCTTGCTAAGTTCGAGGGTGCAAAAAGGCAATTAACTTCGATAAGGAGATCGAGAAGTGTGTAAATCTATAAAAAGGCTTGAATCTTTACTAACTTAGGTCATGAATGAATTGCACCATGGACATAATTGTTACTAAATTAGTTCATGAATGAATTGCACGATATGGACATAATTAGATGAACTATACACAAAGATATCTCATATAGCTAATACAAAAATTCATCAAGGCACTTCCCTTCAAGAGGTGACGATATGGCAACATGTAAGTAGTGAGTTAAGAAAGTGGACCATTGCCTTATAAATTGGGAACACTTTTTAAAGTAGTGAAAAAGTGGGTTGGATGATGTTAGAGTGTGGTTTGGTTGGCTGTGCTAGGCCCAGATTCAGGTCTATGCGTCCACGACCCATTCACAGGTGAAAACCTCCCATGCATACGTAAAGACTTAAACCTAGCATCTGTTCCATATATAAGGTACTATTTTGTCATAATACAGGTATGACGTTACAACCCTACTTTTCATTATTCTCCAGCAACCAGAACCCTCACCAAAAAGACTAACTTGAACGTCGAAGGGGCCTGCCGGCTATCAACCTCTGGCATGCCTTGTGTTGTTTTGCAGGTATTCTCTTGTTAAAGACAGTCAAGCTCATGAATCCAAACGGTAACGTCCTGCCTCACCAGAATCAGGCAGAACCAGAGTGAATTGGCATATTCTAATACGTATTTCACATATGTTAAAATGGAGTTAGTGGCTTAAAATAGATAACTCCCCATCAACTTAGTAGAGTTAGTAGAAAAAGTGGTAACTTCCTACCAACTTGGTGAGTTGATAGAGAAAGTGGGTAGTTTAAACTTAGCTGGTTATTAAGTTCTTTTAAGCCTATATAAAGACACTTTTATAGTTCACTTGTAATATTAAGTACATTCAACCATCTGTAAAAGAGTTGAGAGTTATAAGAGAAAGTTCTTCGTAAGATTTTCAAATAGGGAATTCTTAAATAAGGAGGAAGTAACCTGAGTTCCTTTATATTGTTCCTTTGTGAATAAGTCAATAAAAGATTAGTTTTGTCATATCTCTCTTATTGTCTCATTTGATTGATTTTTAATAAACACTTGTGTGTTGAGCATATGAGTGAAACATTTAAATATGAGTAGCATGAGTTATAAATATCAATGTACCAAGTGCATAAAGCTCCCTACTTTGTAGGGGTTCGGAGAGTTTCATTGATGTTTGCAACCTTTCCTCTTATATGAGTAGCATGTTTATCAATACGAGTAGCACGTTTACCAATATGAGTAGCATGAGACATTTGAAAATAAATAAACTTGTTGGTCATCAATCGTAAAGGAAGGTTGAGATGATCCATAGTGAAACGTATTCATCAGCACGAGAACACAATTCAAACCTTGACAAGTCAGTTGCAATAGATAATAAAGTACATAACTAAGCTCTAAAATGATGTGAAGCAGTTAAAGTGGAGGCCTACAGACTTAGACCATCTGCGCTCACTAGAACAATAGGATTGTTGTAGTCATTTGGTTTGAATTTAAGTGCAATTTAATGTTTTTATTATCAATGAAGAAATTTTTTCCTTTATATGATCAATTAATTTTCTGTTTGAACAAATTAAATATATAAACAAATCAAAAAAATTATGCACAAATAATTTATAGCTGTTGAAATTATCCAAATCAAATGTAATATCGAGATTTAAAAAAAATTACGTACGGAATTGTGGTAAATTGATCATAATGTGTATTGTTGTTACGGACGGAATTTAAGCCTCCGTCGGTAAGTTAAGACATATTTATCGATGGTTTGCGGTAAACTATCAGTAAATGTTTAGGGTTGTTACGGACAGAAGTTTGGTTTTCGTTCGTAATTTGAGTGATATTTACTGACAGTTATTGACAAACCATCGGCATATGCTCATATTTTTACTGTGCATTCACCGACGGTTTATTACAAACTGTTTGCATCCATACCGACAGAGAAGAATCCTTCTATCAGTAAATTTATCGATGGTTGGTTTCTTCTGTTAGTATATTTATCGACGGAAACAAGATTTTGCCAGAAATGTTACCGAAACCCAATTTCGCGAAGATTTTTTTCGTTGTTGAATACCGTCGCAAAATTACATTACTGACGGAAAGTTAACGTTTTGTATTGGTAAGTTTCGTCAGTAAACGCCCTTTTTCTTGTAGTGAAATTAGCTATTGAAAGCCATAATTATGCTTGGCAAGTCATAGGCTTCAGGTTAGTGGACCACAAGCCTTGT
>JANITW010000235.1:70004701-70016878 GCA_027564335.1 Erythroxylum williamsii
TGCTAAGATATTTGCAAGTCTCGTGTGTTTTGCAAATGTAGTGACTTTTCCTTAAGTAGACATTTTTCTTAACTAGCCATTATTTAATCTACAATATCATTTCTACTAAAATCTTTGATATTCAGAAGTTAAAAAGAACGTTTTGTTAAGGCTTTTGGAGCTGATTATTTAAATTAGTAAAAACATTGCAAATGTCATGGAACTATTTCTGATTAGGTAAGTTTATAAAGAAGGTTCATGCAAGAAAAGAAGCAATTATCCTATAATTTTACTTCCTTTTAAGAATTATATCGTTGCCTATATAAGGAAACAAATCCAATTTGAAATTTGAAATTTGAAATATTATAAAATTATCATCAAAATCATTAAACATAAACATTGAGCTAACAATTTCCACCTTTTTGAAAATGAAAAACAATAATAGATATATTTTCAAAATTCAAATAATAATAAAGAATTTAGAAAGATACCTGTAAACTTTATATGTTTTTACTCACAGTTATAATTAGGAGGAGCTTGACTTTTAAAAGAAGGAGCCTATCATTTGTATGTCAAAGATTTAAAATTCATAATTTCAATAACATTTCAACAGTAGTTAGCATAATATATCATCAATGACAAATATATCATCTAAGGCAATATTGAAAATATATTACAGATGCAAAGTTTCTTAAAAACAATTCTCCCCCTTTGTCATTATAAAAAAAATAGAGGGAAAGAGTAACTGAGGCATCAGACAATATCATAAGTCATTAAGAAATGGAGTCATTAAGAGGATTCATAAATTTTACTTAGCAAGAGTTGTATATCAAGAATATGATTTTGCATGCTGTCTATTTTGCTAGAATTTGATCTTGATTAGAAAAAATATCCTTCAACTGCTAAAGGATCAGGTCATTGGTGTCTTGGAGTGCGGCATGGGCTGATTTTTATGGGATAGGTCCCAAGAGGTCTGCTGTTCTTTCAGTTTTCTTCACAAACCATACATTGTCTTTCAACTTGTACCCGAATTCTTAGGGAATGGAAGAATGGAACTTACCTAGTGTATACCAATCCAGATTATCAAATGACACTCTATAGTAAGCAAAAATTTTGGTTAACAACATCTCATATGTCAGACCACCAATTGTATTCTTGTGACTTCCCCTGTCCATCATAAATTTCAAAATCATTACTGGGAGGTTCATTTTGTTGCCCTTTAAAAGATTGTAGACCATATACGTATCCATAAGGCGACATCTTTCTACTGGGCTACTTCTTGGAAAATTTGAAGTAGCTAATATAGATGCAAGGCATCTAAGTAGTAGGTCCAAGAGTCTACACCAGGGTCTCCTTTCATTGGCATTCTCAGAGTGTAGACATATAAAGTCCTTAACCTCTCCTAGATCAAGGTCAGTAATGTCCCATTCATGACAGGGAAGATCAGTCCTACCTACGGGAAGCACATTCAAAATGTTTGCCAAAAATTTTTGCATAATCAAGATCTTACACTTGCAGAACCAAAAAATTATTACTAGCTTTCCATCAATTTCCTCTTTTCTTATGTGTGTGTAAAAACATCTAACCAGGTCATCACATACTGTTTCACTCTAGTTTACAAAATTTTCCTAGCCAACAACAATAAAAAATGAAGAGATTGGAATACCAATTTCATTAAAAAGGTTGGGAGGCAAGATGCGTCTAGCTACCACCTTTCTCTTATTGTAGCGCATTTTGTACCTTGCTTTAGCTTCCATCGATTGAAATAACTTCACTAGTACTGAGGATTCTCCCTTTTGGGGTACAGTGAGTTTTTTTTTCCTTTTGGCCTTAGGGATTTCTTAAAAAAATGACTTTTTAAAAAACTGGCTCATCCCTAACAATTGGCTCCTCAATCTTTTCTTCGACTAAAGGCACTTTGCCTTTTCTTATTTCTTCCCTTTTTCTTTTTTTGTAAAACTATTTCCTCTTTCTTTTTGGCCTTAAGAGTTTCTTCTTATATAGTTTGCTTTGTCATACTTGCTTTGGTCGCAGTCTCCTTGTTAATGGAGCCGGTTCTTCATCTGATTCATCATCGTTTACATCCTAGTGCACTTCAAGCAATTTCTTATTCTTAGGACCAGTTTTAGGAGTAATGGAAGGAGTAGGAGTGGTTAAAGTAAGAATGGGTATATGAAATCTTACTTTTCTTATTTGCTCCTCCTCACTCGTGGATTCTTCTACTTCTTTTTCTTCTTCTTCTTCTTGTTCTTTGTCTTCATTTTTTTGTTCTTGTTCTTGTTCTTCTTCTTCTTCTCCACTAGAGTCAGAGACAAATTGTTGTTTGGCTAAAAGTTCATTGTTCTCAGAGGATGAGTCTGAGTCTAAGTCAGAGATTGATTCTAGGGATAGCATAGCAAAAATCAATCTTTTCTCTCCTCTGGAGTTTTCTAAATGGGTGTTTCTGAAATTTGGGGCTTAAATGAAACAAAAAGGGGTTTAGTAGGAGGGTTCAAAGAACCTATTATTGGAGATAGAGAAGAGGACTAAAAAGCAAGAGTTTGTTCATGATTAGAAGTTAAAGCCATGGTTTTCTTCTATCCCTTTGATTTGTTCGTGCCATTGAGGTTTAGGATCTTTTTTGGAGGAAAAAACAAAGAGAAGGCAGAAAATTATGGTGCAGAGAGGAAAAGAGCGATGCTTCTAAGAAAACAATGATGAGTAGAAGAGAGAATTCTATTTCTAGTATATTAAATGATTCTTAAACATTGATCTCATGTGAGGATAGGTAGTCATACACTCCAAAAGAGGAAGTATGATCGTCTGCGTATCTTCTGTTAGACACATACAAAGAGCTGTCAGAATAACACACACGATTTTAAATGTTGAAATGACACCATGAATGACTTTCTTTTTAGGCATATGTATCCTACTCTGTCAAACTAAGAGGGGCTTTCTAAAATAAAAGGGGCCTTTTAAACTAAAAGGATCTTACTAAACTAAGAGGAGGTCTCAAAACTAGGAAGAGCCTTCTAAACTAAAAGAAGCCTACTAATGGATTAGACAAGAAGGAGCCTGCTAAAAAGGAAGTAGCAAGGAGAATTTATACATAAATAATATCAGATAGCCTGCACATACCAAACTTTTTTTTTAACACACAAAATCTATCTTTGGAGAGTGGCTTAATGAAGATATCAGCTACTTAATTTTCAGTATTAACATGCAAAAGATCTATGGTTCCTTCTAAAACAAGATCACTGAGAAAATGATGCTTAATGTATATATGTTTAGTCCTAAAATGAAGCACATGATTTTTTAAAAAGATTTATTGCACTAGTATTATCACATAATATAGGAATATGATTACAGTTCAGATAGAAATCCTAGAGTTGATGCGTTATCCATAAGATTTGAGCACAATAGCTGGCAATTGCTATGTAACGTCCCATTCTCATACTAAGGGTTAGAACCCTAAATTTTGATATATGTGAGATCAAAGAGAGATTTAGAAAATGCATTTCATGCTTATGCATAATATCATCATACACACCTGTGAATTTGATTATTGCATACATTAAAATAATTGTTCATGTACTCAATTGACAATTTTCGGGTATAAATGATTGTTTTAATGTGAATATGATGTGAATTATGATTTTGTGTCTTAAAAATTGAGTGGGAATGTATAAGTAGTGAATTAGAATTTTTAGAAAAAATTTGGGAATTTTCTGAAATATAAGGGTATTCTTGGACTAGGAAAATTGTCAAATGGTAGTAGAAATTTTAATATGTGACATTAAGATTTAATGATAAGTGTCATTGAAAATTGGGAGAAATTTGGAGACAAATAGTTTGATTTCTAATAAATATGTAGTAGTGTAAGCAAGAAGGCATTAGCATTTAACCTCCTTGTGAGTGTCATGACATGTGTCATGACACCCACCAAGCTTTTAACCTCCTTGCTTATAACCCACAATTTACCCAATTAAATGACCATTTCCTTTGTCTTTCACTTAAACAAAATACTCTCTTCTTCTTTATTCTCTCAAGCTACGACACACTCACTCTCACTCTCCTTACGTTGAGCTTGTGTTATCATCCTTCACCTTAAGACTTCAACACCTTGTTACCTCCCTCATGTTGATGAAACCCACGATTTATTCCATCTTATTCTTGCATATATATATGATGATTGTAAGAGAATTAGAGGAGTTAGGGTTTCATGATGATTGAAGAAGCTTTAGGTAAATCAAGTAAGTATAAGCATCACTCTTCTTCAATTGTTGAATGAAACATGTTATGATGATAGTTAAGTGTTAAATGATCATAAAATGAGGATGGACACTTGCTAAAAACGTGAATGAGGAATGTCATAGATTCATGTCATAGATTCATGTCTTGCTTTTACATGGATGATGATTAATGATTCATAAATTGATTTAGAGATGTTTTAGAGTTTGAATGAATTCTTAATGAATGTAGAAAGAAGTGCAGAAAAATTGAATGATGAATGGATATTGTTATGTTCTGTTTTTTATAGATAAAAACATGGATCGTTGGGTGTTTTAGAAATGGATTATATTGGGTATGGAAGTTAAAGAGAAGGCAAGTATAGTGTCTTGAAAAGAGAAGAACGAGGTTAGAGATAAAAGATAATGGTGTTTAAAGTGGCTGGAATATGTTAGCTGTAACAATTCCACTAGATATGCTTATGTAATTTAGCCATAACTTATTCTGTAGCTATCCAAATGAGATGGTTTTTGATTTGGATTAAATTAGAGATATATGGATACATTTTGCATGAAGACATCGAATTCAAATCCTATCTTTAAGAGTTTCCAATTTTGACTTGAAGTTCAGTATTGGGTGTAGGAAAAATTGCATAAAAAATGGATACATATTGGACTTTTGTTCTGTTTTCTTGATGAATTAATGTGAATCTCTTTGGGTGCTTTTGTGATAAAGTAAAATGAGTCTAAAGCTAAATAAAGGGATTAATGTGGTTTCTTGAAACGTGAAGGATCATGGTGATAGTTAGAAGTGAAATGAAAGCGAAAATGAAGTTGAATATGTGCAGAAAATGGATGATGAATGCACATATATGTGTATGTTTATTATTAGTGTTTATGATCAATCATGGGCTATAATTTGGTTATGGATGATTTTTAGCTGAAAGGGAGTTAGAATAATGGATAAATGATGAGTATTGAACTAGAAATGATAGATTAAGCATGAGGAATTGAATGTTGTAAGTAAAGAATTAAAAATTTGATCTGAAACTTCCATGAGTTTTATTTACTGATATGGAGAGTTTTTGACAAAGTTATCTTAATAGAAGTTGTATATCTTTCTTTAAGCTTTCCATAAATATAAAGTATGGAATTTTTGGACATTTGAGTAGAGAGATATGATCATTAGAAGTTTGTGATGCTGCATGGGATGGACATTCAGGATAATTACAGTATTTTGAAAATTTGACCCTTATAGAGGCAAAATTTGTTTTCGAAATCTTATAGAAATTATAGGTCTAGAAGTCTTCTTCGAAACAGTTTTTGAATGACTTTAATCCGATATTTGTAATAAAAGTTATGACCATTTTACCAATTCAGGTCGGAAGGGGAAAGGAAGGAAGGGAGAAGTCGCGATCATAAGCGTGCGCGTGACCCGCCGATTTACCCTAATCTGAACATACTCCACTCTTTTGACCATAACTTTATCGTCCGAATGCTAAATGACTTGATTTTTGAAGCATTAGATTCATAACACATTAAATGACCTGATTTTTGAAGTATTAGATTCATAACACCCGAATGTATTCCGAAATTTTTGTATAATGTGTATACAATGGTTTTTATGGCGGAATGTAAAGACGTTATGACTAAAATATTTTGTATTTATAATGGGCCCCAATTGGCTATTAAAATTCTATTGATTGTATTGTGTTGATTGAAAATGTTTATGAAATAAAGCGGGCCCAAATTGATTACTGATTTTCGTGTATTTAATTGTATTAAAAAAATTATATCGATTTTTGAATGATTGAGTGCTTTAGCATGCCACCCTCATAGGGCATAGACTCGGATATCACTTAGGATGTCGGGCATGTGTCTTGCAGGAGTAGGGTGCTATAATATAAAAATATTTCATTTAAATCAATTACTTCCTTTTAGGTATACCTCTCATCATCAATCTTGCATGATATCGCTCCATTTGATCATCACTATTTTGCTTGATCTTGAAGACCCATTTATTAACAATTGGCTTCTTTCCTTATAGTAATAACATAAGTTCTTAAGTTTCTTTTCTAAAGTGAAGAGATTCTGTTTATTCCTACATTATTGTCTTTATTGAGAGACATTTGGATTATGAAATGCTTGTTGGAGAGCTAATGGCTCTTTACCTTTCGTTAATATGTAGTATGCCATATTGCCATCTATTATATACTTTGAATGTTAATTTTATGGTCTTTTACATGATTTGATTAACAAACTTCTGGAGCTTCAAATACGACTGCTTCTTTTACATCTTGCTTCGATAACGCTTCAAAAGAAGTTTAAAATTCCTTTCCCACTTATATACTAGTGCTAAACTTCTTTATTAAATGTTGATGTCTTTTTCTTTCCTTTGAAATTTATCTTTTATAAAGGTAACATTTTTACTGACAATAACCTTGAAAGTAGTAGGATCCCATAAGTAATACCCCTTTACTCCATCAAACTATCTAAGAAATACTTTATGGTTTCTTTAAGATTATACATCACGTACGTAGGACTTATAAATACATGAAAGTTGGAATAATTCATTGGCTTTCGAGTCCATATGTCTATCAACATTATCAACTCAATTACAGTTGATAGAACCCGATTCATCTTGTTCTAGGAGTGATTGATTACTTCTTCTTAGAAAACCTTATTTATGCTTACGGCTCTCATCATTTCTCTTGTTCTTTATAATAAATTTCTATTCAACCATTTTGTTATTCCATTTTATTTAGGAGTGTATGCAGTAGTGAACTATCTCTTTCTGCCTTCTTGCATACAAAATGCATCAAATACAATACTTTCATATTGTCCATCATCTATCTTTACAATACTTTCATATTCTCCTTCATCATCTGTCTTTAAATACTTTATCTTTTTACTAAAATAAAGTTTAACATGTGTTTTCATAATTATGAAGATTGAGAACACATTTTCTTTTATCTTAATAGGGCACACCCAACACCTCGTGGAATAATCATTAATAAAAGAGACAAAATACTTTTCTCTTCCCAAGGATGAAACTTGTGCTTATTATGCATTAGAATATGCCAATTTAAAGACAACCTTGATTCTTCAATTTGATATATTAAATTTTACATAGTGTTACTTACTTGTAACACAATGCTCACAAAAAGATAGTAATACCTCTATAAGCCTAAGGAGTTGCTTTTGTTTAGGAAGAATCTCCATTCCTTGTTAAATATATGTCCAAGTTTTTGATGGCATAACATTGAAGATATCTTACTTGAACTACTTAAAATAACAAATGCTTCTACTTTAAGCAATGTCTCTTCCTTTAACTTATGCAAATTTACACCTACCTTTTTTGACTTTATAAGTACAAGTGCACCTCGAATTTTCTTCAAACTTTTGTTGACAATTTTTATTTTTCATTCAAGATCATCTAGTCATCCTAGAGACAATAAAGTATTTTTCAGGCCTTTCATATGTTGTATTTCTTGAAGAGTATGAATTATACCATTATACATCTTTAGCTTGATGGTTCTAATGCCAATAATCTTTAAAGGATAATCATCACAGTTGTATATAAATTCTCCTAAGATAGGTTCATCATAATGGAACCATTTTCTAGTAGAGGTCATGTGAAAAGTAGCTCTTGAGTCGAAGATCTAACTGTCAAGTAGTGACTTCCTACTTTTTCTTGTTGTCCCTGCTTCATAACAAAGCACAGTGCCATTATCTAAAATATTTGTGAAATTTCCATAAGGATTGAAATGTTTTAATTTAACTTAAATAATCCTTTTTAAAGTGATCTTGATTTCATAGTTGTAACACTTAATATTCTTCTTACTTTTTGATTTTGATATACTATAATTTTGGCTCCTACTTAGGTCATGTTTTGTTGATCTCCCTCTTATCACCACTAAAGCTTTGAATTATAGTGAACCAAATTGTCTATCTTCCTTATTCTTACATCAACATTCTTCCTCTAGAACTACAACTAGAATGCCATTAAAGACTAAGGAGTATGTAAAAAGATTATTTGTTAAGTTGAAGATGAGTTGACCATATAAATTAGGTAAACGTTGAAGTAGAAGTTCAGTAAGTTTATATAGCTCGATTCTATAACTCAATATTGTGAGTTGAGAGAATAAAGTGGTCAAATTATTAATACACTTGGTCACTGAAGTGGATTTTGACATCTGAAGAGTATAACATTTCCTCTTAAGAAAAATTTTATTATAGAGTGACTTGACATTGTATAGTTTTGTGATATGATCCCATATAATTGACAAAACTTCATAAGATAAAACTAGATGAAGATTTGCAATAACATTCATATCCATTTCATCCCATTGGATGTCATTTGTGAAGCATGTCCACCATCCGCTAATGGCTATAAAGTAACTATCCTTTGTAAGGATAACTTTCATTTTCAACTTTCATAACAAGAAATTATTCATGTTGAACTTCTCAATCTTAAATTTAACTATCATTCGCTTCTATCCCAAACTACTTTGAGTTAAGATAAATAGCCCCCACTATTTCTCATAAAAATAATTGTATATGTGAACAATACCTAATACATTGAAAAAGTGGATAATATCTAACTTATTATTTAATGCAAAGGATATCCATTATAAGTGACTATTATAGAGCATATGATAAGTAGATATATATAACTATATTAGGTTCTGGTATCACTTGTTGAAATGATTAGGTGGATATAACAAGATAATAACTTTATTTGCAAAAAGTAGGACACGCAAAATATTGTTACGAGTTAAAAGAGGAATTGCAATATAGCTATAATTAAAACCTATAGTATTGAAATCCACACAAATTCTTTGCTTAGATACTTGAATTTGTTTTTGATATATGAAAAAGTAAATGGATGAGTATCTAAAAGTATATCAAACTAATTATAACTATACATTTCAGTTAGTTATAATTACCAGACATAAAATATTTACTTTATATCAAAAATTAATTATCTTTTCTAATGTTTAAAAAATATATAAATTCTTCTAATGTGAATAACATCTAGATATTGCTAATAATATCTCAATTCTTTAATAATATCTAATGTTGGTTTCTTTATGAATTTTTTATTAGAACACCAGAAAAGGGTTAAACCTTGAAAAGGTCATAATTTTCTCGGTGATGAATTAAGGTATCAATCGGAATCTTTCCCAGCAGATTGGGAGTAGTATGCTGAGATTTCAAATTGCAACCCACAGCCATAGAGTAGACCATTATATTTTTAGTGCTTATGCATATTTTAGATGGAAAACAAACTTCACTGCAGGGAAGTTGTTTGAAGGGATGTAACGGAGGAGTAATTTGTAAAGTTGAACTTATAAGAAGATTCTATCGATCAAGGAAAAAGGTACAGGACTTCATAACATGTACATGCACTCTATACTATTAAGAAAAACTAACTTGCTAACTAATTATGATGACCACTAGTAGTGGAATCTGACAATTAGTGTTTACTAACTCTTATTTAGTGTTTAGTATATTTTTCCGCTGCTCCAATATAAGAATTGATGGTTGTTGTGAAGCAAGTCACGGCAATAAAAGGCTCGGCACCCTACGTTCTGAATTCTGGGAACAAGATAAAAATGGGATCTAGCAAATTCACTTCAATGAAAAGGGGAAATGGTCATCCACTGCTTCAGTAAATACCCTTTCAAGTGCTAAAATAGAGTTCATCCTCCGGAAAGGACGTCTTTGGCATCTGTGAACTTCAACCTGCATACAATGGAATAACCCCGCAACCTGTCACTTCGCAAGTTTCTTGATCAAATACAAAGGAGACCTCATCGTAGCACGTTTGGCTCAGCAGTTCACTGTTTTTACATATCCAATCAAATAGTGTATGATCAAACCATAAATAGACGTGCTCGTCTCTATCAACGGAAGCCGCATTTGTGACGAAAAATTCATTGTAAACACTGTCGGTGTAGTGATTATTTCCACCCTCAAAGGAGCACTTATATCTCATTGTTTTCCATGGAAAATGGAATTCCTTAAAATTAATGCACACAGCGAATCCAGAGAAGCAGTTGTTCAACCAATTTAGGGGAAGCTGAACTTTGGTTGAATTTCCCCTACTCTGATACAAGAAACACTCTGGAATTCTAGTTCCAGGATAGCAGACAGAAAAGTATGGGATTTCAACCAAAAATTCCAAGGCAGAGGGATTGAAAGCAAGATTTAAATTTCCCTGAACCATAAATATGATGTGATGCACAAGATTAGCTGGAAACTCATATTTAAGTGTATAGTTTATTAGTGCTTATAAAAATGTGAAGAGAATAAAGAGTGACCTTATGATGTTTCATTTCATATGCAAAACGCTGGCTTCTCACAACTTCATTTGTGACGACCTCACATTCATTTTGATCCAACATAAAGCACTTGGAAATATCGAACATACAGTGAAGGTTTTCTGACTCTCTAGTTAGCTGTGAGAGGGTCGATATCGTCTTCAGTGATTTACAATTCGTTGCTAGTAAAGAAACTAGACTCGCTGGAAGCTCTGGCAAAGACTGAAGCCTTGGGCAGTGGCTTAAGAACAGATGTTTCAATTGAGAAAGTTGTTTGATGCTTGAAGGGAGTTCTTCCATATAATTTCCATCTAAGCAAAGTTCTTCCAGGGAGCATAAAAAGCTAAGATCCTCTGGAAATTTCCATAAATTACCGTACACCAGAAGTAATGACTTCATAGATGAAAAGAAGCTTAATGGAGGCATTGACCACACCAACTTTTCTCCCAGACTTAATTTAAAACTACGAAGAGAATTCAAGCTAGTAACGCTCGATGGAACATCATTAAGTTTTAACCCGAACATGTCCAGTGAGGCAAGCCCTTTAAGATTGGTAAAAGATGATGGTAGCTTTTCTATGCCTGTACAACTTATCCTAAGTTCCTTTAAATTTTTCATGGTCTTCATGATCTCAGGGAATTCCTTTAGTTTCTTACAACCAGATAGATCAAGATATTCAAGAGAGCTTAATTTGCAAATGTTGTTGGGGAGAGTCTCCAGTTGACAATTCCTCATAGTCAAATGCAAGAGCTTGCTAAGACGCTCGATAGATGAAGGCACTTCACTAATGGCAGTCCCATCTAAATATAGGTACCTTATGTTGCTAGAGATTTGTGGAAATTGCTTCAGGTTTGAACACTGGGACATGTCGAGAGTTTCAAGAGTTTCTAGATCCACATGACTTGGAAGACTCCTAATGTTTTGACAATTCCAGAGTGTCATAGATGTCACCTTATTCAAGTGGCTAAGAGGTAAGGGAATTTTAACCAAACTGCTACAGCCACCAAGAATCCTTCTCCCAAGATTCATGCTTTCAGATTCCATCAATTTTAACCTGCTATCATCCTGTAGTGAAATAAAGAATTGATCAAAACTTTTCTATTTTTGGTATTTAACACTCTTATTTTCTTATGAACGTACCTTTCCTTCATTCCAGAGTTGTTCAACCTTGCTGTTACGCAGTTTAAGCACGAAAAGATTCTTCGGATGGAAATTAACTGGCAATGATTTCAGTGGATATGCATTCCATTGAAGATACCTCATTTCATTGGGAAGACAATTAAGACCTTGAGGAAGATGTAACTTACTCCTTCCTTTAGTTCTTTCGTCTAAAGAGGTGTAAAATTTGAGAAATTTAAGATTTGGCATCCTCGTAAATGTGTCAGAGCTTAAATCTCTATCTCCTATTTCAGACATATCAAGGGAAATGCTTTCCACTGCATGGGATCCCTACAAAAACATAAAGTCAGCATGATGATGAGTAAAACTTGGTAATTGGGAGAAAAGTAACAAATTAAGCAACAAGTTATGTTGTAGAGTTCTACATCAGTTTGTGTGAGCACTTGACATATATCTTTTGAATCCCATAACCTTGTACGTCGACATGGATCTTTAGATTCTTGACGAACAATTTCTTTACCCATCTCTTGCAATAAATCATGCAT
>JANITW010000235.1:70121737-70137525 GCA_027564335.1 Erythroxylum williamsii
ATAGCTTGTTCTTTACCTTCTAGCAAGTGAAGAGATGAACGAAGTAGTTGCCATGGCTCCTCCTTACAGAGAATAAAGGGAGATTTAAGTGAATGATATGCTCAGTAGTCCATTAAACCACTCTCTGTACAGAGAGATCAAGTGAATGATATGATCATTATATATAATGTTGAAACTAATAGATAATGAATTGATATGTCTATTTTAAAAAAAGAAGAATATCTGTGCTGCACACGACCGCATCGTAAAATGAAGTTACCATATGAAATGTCACGCTTCTTTATGTCACTATTCAACACGTTTCTAATATGCTACAAAACTGGACTGAGACGAAGTTTTAAAAATAAAATATTTTATTTGACGTCTTAAATTTTTAAAAATTCAAATATAAAAAATATAAATAAATAAATTATTTATTTCACTCAACGATAGAGCCATAGATTTTGTTGTTTAATCAATTTATGGACTGTCCCTTACACTGACATTGCCTGGCGAACAAGCAAAATAGTTCAATTATCTGTTAGCGAATTAAAAGATTTAAGAGAAAAATTCTATACAGTTTTAAATAGAAAATTCTAAGCAACTTTAATGTAACTTAAATTATTTTGTATTGTTTCTCATATTTCATTCGATTGATTTATACTAAATGCTTATGTATTAAAAATGTAAGTGAAATGCTTAAAACTTGAGTTTCGAGAGGCATTCAGAAATAAAACGGATTTGATGGTCAATGATCATGAAAAATGGTTAAAGTTGATGGCTTTCTACTACCTTACAACGTTAAGTTGTGAAAAAGTACATCCCGTGATATGACAATAGATTCACATCTTTCAAAACATATTTTACTTGTGCTAAAGTGGAGTTAGCATCCTAAAGTTGATAGCTTTCCACTAAAAAGTGGTTCAGATTAGCATATTTCAAGCCATATTTCCCTTGTGCTAAAATAGAGTTAATGGCCGCCTTACAATAGATTGGCATCTTTCAAGACATATTTCACTTGTCCAACAGTAGAGTCAGTGGCCTAAAGTCGATGGCTTTCTACTAATTTAGTAGGTTAGTGGAGGAGGCGTTTAATTTAAGCTTACTTAGTTTTTAAGTTCTTGTCATTGCATACAAAGACTTCCTTTATAATTCATTTATAATATTAAGTACATTCTATCATCAATAAAGAGTTGACAACCTTGAGAAAGATTGTTTATCGACAGATATGGGGAGAAAGTGATTAAGTGGCTTTATTGTAAAGTGCTTTAAGGAAGAGGCAGTCACTTGAGCTTTTTTTTTATTATTTGCTTGTTAACATATAAGGTTGATTTTATCGTATCTTTCCTATTAATCCTATGTGATCGATTTGTTCTAAACAATTGAGTTTTAAAATGTGAGGGCTTGAAATCTTTAAAAATAAATGAATTTATTAGTAAAAAATTATTAAAAAAAAGGTTGAGTTAAGCCTTAGTAAACTAATCTTAACTATTAAATGAGGAGTTACAGCAAATTTACTCTAATTTTAATATGGCCGAAAAGACCTCGTGACACTAAGCATGATTTAGTATCACAAGTACTTAATATAAACATACCCCAAAAGTTGCATGCTAATAACATAATTGGAGTTTGACTTAAAAATAAAACTGAAAAACATATAAAAGGAAGATTTTCCATAAGCATTCCTCCGTACATACAACCCTTGCTTTGTTTAATATGCACTTAATCACGATTTGATGATCAAATGAAATAAACATGATTCGGTGAAGGCAAAAGACCTCGCATATAATTAGTAAGCAATATGTTTAAAATTAATTATAATTGCGGTTGAATTTGTTAACACAACTTGTTACAGTTGTGTTTGGACAGCTGAATCATCCGTAACAAGATGTAACACAACATAATCTACAATTGGTAATTTGAAGCCTTGCAATCTTGTTAAGATATATAACAATAAATGATTAGCACTTATTATTTTATTGCTATAATTATAACGATCATAGCAAGTACGTTTTTCCCTTGAATATGAGAATATAGCAATGTTCATAAATATTAGACAGATACAAAAGAATTGTATATAAATTGGATTCAATTGCATGTCTATTATTTTGATGGTCTTTGTTTTTATTATACTTCATATTATCCAAATTATCTTTTTATATTATAAATTATTGTTATTAAATAAAGATAATTTAGTTAATATTACATGATTCCCAAACATTTTTCATAAAAAAATTTCAGATGGGCATTAGTCAAAGGTGGCGACTGGAGATAACTGGTTTCTTTCTTGCTGCTATGTGGAAATCTGCCATGACTCACAATACCAATGAATTTGGACTTAAAGTTTCTTCATCACTGTCCAAAACTTGCTCGGCAGTAACTGATAGTAATGTGATCACATTGATAGTGACAGAGTGATGACTAATAGCCGTGAATCGCATGGTACTCTGAATTTGAAATTAGAGGCACTTCATGAGCACGAGTTTTGTACCATGAAACAGATACTATTCATTTGCACAATGAAGATTGTGAAAAGGGGCCTACTTTTCTCGATTTGGAAGTATATATATATTTACCTGTTCATAACATTTCGAATAATAGTCTCTTTATATATATATATATACACTTAATTACCTGTTCATAACATTTCGAATAATAGTCTCTTCTTTACGTGTAGAAATTGGCGTTCCTTCCAGGAGTCGAGCTCATGAGCCACCTAAGAGGTCATGGAGGCTGGCCACTTTAGTTTATGGAAAGTTAATAATAGTTCAAACGTAGATGTAAGTTGCACTCCACTGAGAGTCCCATTTCAGCACGTTAGATAGTAAAGAACTCGTGATGTCCTCTCAATACTAATCGTCTCCTAAAGTGTCACGTAAGTGAGCATATGAACGTGGCAAAGACTTTAGCAAATGGAGGGCTTCATCTTCTCCTTGTATTTGTAGGCTGACGGGGCAAAGAAAAGTCAAAGACAAATCCCATTTTGTATATGGACGGTGTACTAAAAGATGTCAACAATGTTGCGCTAGCTTTCTCATGGTAAAAAATGTGGTGCTAGCTTATTTTTCAACTCGTTAATTTTGTATACATTCTTGCTAACATTCTCAAGCTCAAAATTAATTAAGCCTTTAACACTTCACCTTCTCCGCAATGCCCCAAAGGGAGCTTCATTGTTGACAGACACCAATTACTTGAAGTTAACAGTAGGGACAGTCTTTATTATCATATCAACAGGATTCTTTGAAGCTTAACTTATTTCATGTGTTAGATTAAAAATTCACATGCAGGATTTACACAATGAAACCTTATAAGCTTATTTAAAGTGCATCACCATTCTCTATACCGAGACATGGATTCCATCATTAATTAATATTGCACAAATACAAATTGCCTTTGCCCAATTCACCGAGTATTATTGTCCCAATAATTGAAACTCACTCTTTAATGAATTAAAGCACAAGATAATGTATATTTGCTCATACTAACTAAATCAAGATTAAGAACATAAATCTTATTTCTAATGTCTTCAAGAATATGTTTTAATAGTCAGTATAAAACAACCATTCTCAACTTGGTCCAGTTAGATACCTACAGAATGTACTAACAAATATTCATATTATGCAAATCTCCAATTAAATACAATTAAATAATTGTTCAATGAAAATATCCATTACATTTACATGGTTAATAGTATATATCTATCAATCTCCCACTTAGACTCATAACCATGCATCTATTATTTTAACTCCATTCCTTCCACGTGACTATCAAAAGTCTTTGCTGGTAAGCTCTT
The DNA here is from genome assembly GCA_027564335.1 of Erythroxylum williamsii. NCBI lineage: Eukaryota > Viridiplantae > Streptophyta > Magnoliopsida > Malpighiales > Erythroxylaceae > Erythroxylum > Erythroxylum williamsii. The sequence goes on from JANITW010000235.1 coordinate 70,125,510, forward strand.
TGTAAAAGGACCGGCCAGGTTGTTTTCTGATGCAATCTTCATCACCACCACATCACCCCTTTGAACTATGTCTCGTATGAGGTGATACTTCCGCTCAATGTGTTTTGCCCTTTAATGGCTCCATGGCTCCTTTGAGTTTGCAACCGCCCCATTATTATTACAATAAAGTGTAATAGGCGATTGAACTGCTGGAACCACACCCAAATCCATTATAAGCTTATATATAGTGGTTCAGCCTGATCCCGACGAGGCTGCACGTTGCCGTTTGGATCCATGAGATTGACTATCTCCGACTTGAAGGTTCCTGCAAAACAAAGAAGGCACGTCGGGGGTTGTTTCCTGATTAGCTCCTCCGACGCTCAAGTTACTCTTTTTGGTGAGGGTTGGATCGCTGTGAGCAGAGAAAGCTAGGGTTATGAGTTACGTACGTCTCTCGTGATAAAATCATACCTTATATATGGGATGGACGCTAGGTTTAAGTCTTTACGTAGACTTCTACTTCTGCATGAGAGGTTTTAGTCTGCAAGTGGGCCGTATATATCTGACCTTGGGACTGGGCCTTGCTTAGCTAATATGCATGAGACCAATCTTTGGGAGAAAGATTGATCGGCCCATGGATTGTTGTGATTGGATTCGGGCCTAGCACAACCGACCCGACCATAAGCCCCCTACTCCTCGAGTCTGAGCAAAGAGAAGGGTCGAAGAAGTATGTAAGGGTCTTGCAGTTCGTCTATGGGACAGCTCGGGGTAGGTCCGATCGGTCGGATATTAACGTTGTAGCCCGTCTATGAGACAGCTTGGGGTAGGCCCGAACGGTCGGGTATCGATGTATCCGTTCGTATTGGGGTTGGTCGGCTGAGTGTCCCGATTGCTCGGCATAACTGCTTATCGCATGACAGCTCGGGCCAAAGTAGGTCGGGTGAACGTTGTTAATGAGCGCGTGAAGGCACTCGGAGTAATTATTACTGACGGCGCGTGTCCTCTGACAGATATTCAGAATCTGAAACGAATCGTCTTTTGTAACCGTTGTGCAGCTGTCTCGTACGTCCTTTCAATCGTCGCGCCGCTCCGAATTTTGAATAAACCCTAATTCACCTCAGCTCAAATTCTGTCACATGTCTGGGCTTGGCTTGGATTTTCTCCATGTGTCAGGCGTTGGTTGGACGCCCTCTCAACCGTTCCTCTATAAGTATGCATTGCCGATGAACTACAGTTTTCTTCATGCTCATTTTACTCTCCAGCTTATATTTGCACCTTCTTGCTTACAGTTTTCGAAGTTTCTTTCAATCGCCGTCCCAATTTTCGACCTCAAATCACCAGATATATACATCCTTTTTCCTCGCCTTCTCCTCTAAAGTTTATTTCAAAATTTCCTTCTTGGTAAGCATGTCATCAGCCAGTTCTAGAAACGTGGTAAGAGGTACTGAAGAAGTCTCTACTAGAGAGCGGAAGGATGGGTTGGTCGTGGAGGCGCCGCCGAGAAACTAATCAAAGATGACTGTGGGGGAGTTGAATCGATCGGCTATTAGGTTTAACATTCCTATGGCCTAGCAGCCTAGGTTGGCCTTGGGGAATGAATGAATCCACAGCAACTTGAGTGGGTACTTTGCCGTTTCTGATAATTTCTTCTCGATCGGCGGTATGAGGCTCCCGTATGCCCCGATTATTGATGAGGTATGTGCTGACTACCAACTAAGGCTGAGTCAGATTCCTCCGAATGGGTGGAGGTTCATCAATGGTTTGACCTTGTTGTACCATCAGTTTGGCTGTCCACCTTCGGTCAATATCTTACGCCACTTTTTGAGATTGAACCAGAGTCTGAGTTCTGGGGGTGAGATTCCTTCTCTGCTATACAAGGATGCCTGATATCGCCAGGCCAGAACAGCTTCGAAGATCTCCGCTTGGCGAACAAAGTTCTTTTTCGTGAAGCCTCCGGGATCTTCCTTCGAGTCCCAACTGTGGCGGTATCCCTTAACCGAATAGTGGAACGACAAGTCGGACGTGTCTCTAAGTAGAGTGGAGTGGGAGGTGATCGGTCGCATCAAGGAACTTAGCTGATATGACTTCGCTCGGCTCATTCAGGGGTATCACAGGGCGGCCTCGGCCGATTCCTTTCTAATCGATCCCCCGCCGCGAATTAGCGAGCTAGGAGAGGAAACCGCCCCGTCTGATTGACCCCTCGTAGTTAAGCTATTTATTGTATTTGTAAGTATTGGTTTCGTTTTCTGACCTGTTTTTATTGCTGTGCAGCCATGGTGAGAATAGAGGATTTTGCCGGGTCCTCCCCTCCTCCTAAATCCAAAAAGCAGGCCGCAGGGAAGAAGAAGAGTAAAGAGGCGGAGACTGGTGAAGGCTCCACTCCGCCGGTGGAGCCAGGCCATTCTGCGACATTGCTGGCCCCTCCGCCCGCTGAAGATAGTCCTGCCGTGTCGGCGTCATTGCCAATCGTGCCAGCGAGTGCGGGACAAGCTGGTGCAGAAGAGGAGGAGAGAGAGGAGGTGGTGCCACCTCTTAAGAGGAGGAGGCTTGTTCGGCTTGCTGACCTTCCGTCCGACCCATCGAGTCAGGGCAGGAAAGAGAAAGTGAAGGGAAGTAAGGGGAAGGGGAGCAAGGGAAAAGGAGTGACGGAGGGCGCCGACAAGTGGGAGTCTGCGATCAGCTTGGTCAAGACTGCATCGATCGGGGACCTCGATGTGTCCCTTCACCTTGTTGAGAAAGTCACTCCCCCCGTAGACGTGGAGTTTCTATGGTCGTTCAGTAATATGGAGCTGGCGCCCCGTCTTGTCCGTAGCTATATGAGAGGTCTGGTGATGGCTTTCAAAGCGCATCAACATATAGAATAGCTCGACGGGGTCAATCAGTCGCAAGGTCAGGAAGTCCAGGATCTTCACGAGCAGGTGAAGACTTTGAAGGGCGAGCTGTCGGAGGCCAAGGAAGAGGGAGACCTCTTCCGAGCTCAACTCTCTTCCTTGGAGGAAGAGAAGAAATCCTGGGAGGAGACGAGGAGCGTCCTTCAAGCCCAACTTGCCTCTGGGGAGGAGGAGAGGCGCCGACTGGTTGCGGAGAAGGATCAGCTGGTTGAGGGCTTAAGGAAGGAGCTGGCGACGGTGCAGGAACTTAATAAGAAGTACCTCCAGGATTGCCACGCAGCGGTGGATGGTAGGCACAGGACCTAGGATGTGTTGAGGGAGTTGCGATGCTCCGTTAAGAAGTAGAGGATCGAGGTGATAAAGCGGTGGAAGAGAAGAAATCTAAATGCGGAGTGCCTGGAGCTCGCCTGCGACGTAACCCTTTCGGTCCTGAAGAAGTGCCATGAGGTTCACCTTCCCGAAGGGCCGGAGTGTCCTTCGTTTGAGGATTATGCCGAGCCGCTGCTTCCTGCTCTCGGCCTTTCGTTGAAGGGAATGAAGGAGAGGGCCGAGGAGGAGCAGACCGTTGTTCCGGACGAGGAGTTGGATCTTAGCTCGGAAGAAAAAGAAGAGGATGTCTCACCGCTGTCTTCTCCTCCTGATCCAATTACCAGCCCTTCCGCTCCCTTGGCCGATCTTACTGTCGACCCTTCCTCTGCCGACCTGGTTGTTGGCCCTTCCTCTCCATTGGCCGAGCCTACTACCGACCCTGTCGTTGGCCCTTCCTCTCCATTGGTCGAGCCTGCTACCGACCCTTCCTCTCCTCCCAAAGGATCAGGGTGATTGTTCCCTTTTGTAAGGCTCATCTGGTCGGGCTTGTGACTAGAACTTTCAATTCTAATGAATAGAGGCGTGTTTTTCATTACCTTTTTTGCGTTTAAGGTTAGACTATCCCTTTGAATAGCAAATCGCGAGCGAGTACATTCGTTGTGCATCGATCAGGTGAATCAGGTCGAGTGATTGTGAGGCCGGACGGTCTGAGGTTTTATCTTATGATCCTAGGCAAGTGTAGTCAATCGATGTCGAGGCCGAGCGAGGGTCCCAAGGATCTTGTCTTGGCGATCCGACCGACGATCTATGTTAATGCAACCGACCGTAGTCTATCTATGTTAGTGTCAAGCGAGGGGTCCCAAGGATCTTATCTTGGCGACCTGACCGACCGTAGTCGATCTATGTTGATGGCGAGCGAGGGGTCCCAAAGATCTTGTCTTGGCGACTCGACCGACCGTAGTCGATCTATGTCGATGGCGAGCGAGGGATCCCAAGGATCTTGTCTTGGCGACCCGACCGACCGTAGTCGATCTATGTCGATGACGAGTGAGGTTTCCCAAGGATCTTGTCTTGGCGACCCGATCGACCATAGTCGATCTATGTTAGATGCCGAGCGAGGGGTCTCAAGGATCTTGTCTTGGCGACCCGACCGACCGTAGTCGATCTATGTCGATGGCGAGTGAGGGTCCCAAGGATCTTGTCTTGGCAACCCGACCGACTGTAGACAATCTATGGAGATGTGGAGCGAGGGTCCTAAGGATCTTACCTTTGCGACCCGACCGACCGTAGTCGATCTGTGGAGATGCCGAGCGAGGGTCCCAAGGATCTTGTCTTGGCGACCCGACCGACCGTAGTCAATCTGTGTGGAGGCCGAGCGATGGTTGATTAGATTTTCTACTCTTTGCCAAATATAATGAAACTTTATCTTGCTAAGAAATTTGAAAACCCCTTTATTGATGATAATGAGGGCGTGGGGCGTTAAAAAACCTGTCTAGCAGGGACAGAAAAAAAGGTACCCACGGGTTGTGTACAAAAATAGTAATAAGCAAAAATTAACTAAAATAAAACTTATCTACTGGAAGAATGCCTTCAAGTTTCGAGAGTTCCAAGGCCTCGGTAGAATCTTCCCTTTCGCATCGCGTAGGATGTAAGAGCCATGCCCGGCTTGCTTGATCACTTGATAGGGTCCTTCTCACGCCTGTCCGAGCTTTCCAGGATGCTTCCCAGCTGCCTCGGCCTTTCGCAAGACATACCCGCCAACCTTTACGTCTCTCGGCTTTACCCTTCTGTTGTAGAACTTTGTCGCTTTTTTCCTGATGGCTTCCGAACGAGCGGCTGCCCTATCCCTATCTTCACTGAGAAAGACGAGTTCCGCTCGGCGGGTTTCATCATTCCGCTCTTCTTCATAGCTCGACACTCTTTGATTGTGCAACATCACTTCTACTGAAACTAGGGCTTCTGTCCCGAAGGTCATCCTGAATGGTGTTTTCCCTGTGGCTCCGTTCGGTGTGGTTCTTCTACTCAAGTATTTTGTCCGTCTAAGCGCTTCTTGAGAGCACTCATTATCTTTTTGTTAGTGTTCTCCGCGAGATCGTTGCTCTGAGGGTGAGCCACTGAAGTTAACTGTAGCCTTATCCTTAGTCGGTCGCAGAAATCTCTAAACTTATCGTTATCGAACTACTGACCATTATCCATAACCAACACCATAGGCATCCCGAAGCGGCTTAGTATATTTTTCCTTACGAAGTTCTCCACCTTCTGTTCGGTGATTGTAGCGACCACTTCTGCTTCTACCCACTTGGTGAAGTATTCCACTGCCACTATCAAGAACTTCTTTTGTCCCGGGCTGAGGGGGAATGGTCCTAGTATATCCATTCCCCATTGAGCAAAAGGGATAGAATGGCTCACGATTTTCATCCTCTCGGTCGGTTGATGAGACAGGTTATCATTTTTCTGGCAAGCCTCACACCGGTCGACTTTTTCCTGGCAGTCTTTTCTCATTGTCGGCCAGTAATATCCCTGTCTGATCAGTCTGTGAGCCAACATTCTGCCTCCTATATGGTTTCCACACATTCCTTCGTGGACTTCAGCCATCACTTGCTCGGCTTCTTCTTCATTCAAGCATCGTAGTAGTGGCCAGTCGTAAGATCGCTTGTATAGAGTGCCATTAATGACCCCGTATTCGGCCGCCTTTATTCTCAGTCGCTTGGCCTCTAATGTTTCTTCCGGTTGTGTTCCCTCTAAGAGGTACCGTTTGATCAGCTCCATCCGACTCGATCGACCGGTGCTTACGTCAAGAACTTCCTTGGCTTTCTGGATGCTAGGTCGGTAGAGTCGTTCGATCAAAACATTATTTTTGGGGTCTCGATCAGAAGCCATTTTGGAGAGCTTATCTGCCTTAGCATTTTGAGCTCGCTCTATTCTATTAACCGAGTATTGCTCGAAGTTACTTAACTCCTACTTTACCAACTCTAGGTATTTGATCATGCTGCTCCCCTTGGCTTCATACTGTCCAGTAACTTGAGCAACCACTACTTGGCTATTGCTGTATACCTTTAGGTGTTTTACTTCCATTTCCTTGGCCAATTGGAGGTCGGCTATCAGAGCCTCGTATTCTGCTTCATTATTGGAGGCCTTGAATTCGAGCCGAAGGGCCTACTCCACCTTTTCATCTTTTGTGCAGGCTGGTCAGTACCACTCCCACTCCGCGTCCCTCGGCATTGGACGACCCGTCAACGAATAAGCTTCAGGCAGGGGGTTGCTCACCCTGCGAGTCTGGTTGACTCATTTCTGCAATGAAATCTGCCAACACCTATGCCTTGATAGTCATCCGAGGCTTATACTGGATATCAAACTCCCCTAACTCTACCACCCATTTTATTAGCCGACCCGAGGTTTCGGGCTTTTAAAGACATTGCTTGAGGGGTTGGTCGGTCCATACCTTAATGCTATGACTCTGGAAGTAAGGTCTTAACTTCCGTGCTGCCGTTATCAAGGAGAGAGCCAGCTTTTCTATAGGCGCATACTGCATTTCTGGTCCGGTCAACACCTTGTTGACGTAGTAGACCGGGCGTTGTTCATTTCCCTCCGATCGAAGAAGGACTGCGCTAATCGACTCCTCCGTGAATGCCAAGTATAGAATCAGATTCTCCCCCTCAACTGGGCTTTGCAGGATGGGTGGATTGGACAAATATTGCTTTAAGTGTTGAAATGCTCTTTCGCATTCATCTGGCCATTGGAACTAGGTCACATCCGTTTTTCTTAAAACTTTGAAAAATGGGAGGCACTTGTCCCCCATCCTGGAAACGAATATGCTCAGCGAGACTATCTGACCGGTCAATATCTACACATCTTTCAAGCATCGCAGCGAAGGCATTTGGACAATGGCTTTGATTTTATCTAGATTAGCTTCAATCCCCCGCTGAGTAATCATAAACCCCAAGAATTTTTCGGATGCGACGCCAAAGACCCATTTTTCCGGGTTCAGCTTCATCTGAAATTTATTCAGGGTCTGGAAGACTTCTTTGAGATCTTCCACATGTTTTGCGACTGTCTTACTTTTGACCACCATGTCGTCCACATAAGCCTCCAATGATCGACCAATCTGTTTCTTGAAGACTTCCATGACGAGACGCTGATAGGTCGCCCCGCATTCTTCAAGCCGAAAGGCATCACTTGGTAGCAATATGTGCCTTGGTTGGTTATAAAGGCGGTCTTTTCTTCGTCTTCGAGACTTATTTGAATCTGATGGTAGCCTGAGAAGGCATCCAAGAAGCTGAGGAGTTCATGCCCCAACGTGGAGTCGACCAGCTGATCGATTTTAGGCAAAGGAAAACTGTCCTTTGGGCACGCCTTGTTCAAATCAGTGAAGTCAATACACATCCTCCACTTTTCGTTTTTCTTCTTTACAAGCACGACGTTGGCCAACCATTCTGGGTATTTGACTTCCCGAATGAACCCGACACTGAGTAGCTTTTCTATTTCCTTCTCGATCACCTCCTGGTGCTCTTTACTTTGCCAACGTTTCTTCTGTCTAACTGGCTTGTAATCTTGTCGAATACCGAGGGAATGCAATGCGACTGATCGTGAAATTCTAGGCATGTCGCTCGGCACCCAGACGAAGACCGACTTGTTTTCTACCAGGCAGTCCGTGATTTCTTTAACCAGGCCTTTCTGAAGCTCGGAACCTAGATTTGTGAACTTGGAGCGGTCGGCTTCATCTAATATGACCTGTTGCATTTCTTCCACGGGGTTCATTCTTTCCGTCTCCTCATCAGTTCTCACGTCAAGAGAGCTCGTCAATAGTACCGCCCCGTTTAGTGTTTTTGTCTCCGCTAAGTAACACTCCCTGGCGATTCTCTACTGACCCCTGACAATACCAATTCCGTAGGACGTTGGGAATTTCATTGCATGGTAGTAGGTGGAGACGACCGCTCTAAGGGCGTTTTGGGTGGTTCGTCCAATTATCGCATTGTACGCCCCTTGGAACTTTACGACCAGGAACTCAACGTCCTTCTCTATCTGACATGGTTTTTGTCCGAGCTTCATTTTCAAATAGACCCGAGCAAAGGGGTAGGCTGATGCCCCAGTTACCCCTTTGATAGGTCCTTCTATAGGCAGCAGTCGGTCCTCTAGTACCTCCATCTGTTTAAATGCATCATAATACAACAAGTCGACCGAACTGTCCGTATCGGTCATTACCTGCTTCACCTCGTTGCTATCCATGTTTAGATTTACTACGAGCGCGTCATCATGGGGACAACTAACACCGTCGAGGTCAGACTCGTCGAACGATATGATCCCATCGTTCTGCCCTTTTCTTTTGGCTGAGAAGTCTTCGCCGACCTGCCTGGCATACCTCTTTCTTCCTTTGGCAGTGGAGCCTCCTGCTGCATTTCCACAAAAAATCATATTGATGACCCTAACCGGTCGGTCATCTTGTTCTCCAGCATTCCTGTCACCTCTTGCCCTGGATCATCCCCTCACTTCACGTCGATCGTCAGTATTCGTATTCTGCCTCCCCCCATCATTCCTATAGTGTCGTCTCCAAGACTGTCGCCTGTTGTCGGGCCGACCGGTCTTATGCTGATTATCTCGATCAGCATTTTGTTCGCGCTTCATAAATCGGCCCAGCCTTCCTTTTTGAATAAGGAATTCAATCTCTTTTTTCAATTGCCAGCAATCTTCCGTGTCGTGACCGATGTCTTTGTGAAAACGGCAATATAAATCTAGGTTCCTCTCCTTGTAGGAAATCTTCATTTTATTAGGCTCTCGGAGAGATTCCTCATCCGCTCTCATGGCCGCCAGCACTTTCGTATATCGTCTGTTAAGCGGGGTAAACTCTTGTCGATGTCCCATTCGATTGATCGGCTTTCTCCAGGTCGACCGATCCTTCTGTCTCTTGTGGGACTCATCCGCTCTGCCCGCGATCGTCAGCTCTGCGTTTTGTGTTTCTCAATACTTCTTCGAGCTGGATGTACTTGTCTGCCCGATTTCTGATCTCTTGAATAGATCGAGGCTGATCGAGGGCCAAAGACTTCTTGAACTCCTCATCCCTCGTGTTGTTCATAAGTGCTGCCAACATGGACAAGCAAGTGAGGTCAGAGACTTCAACTGCTTCATTATTGAATCGAGTGATAAACTCTCGCAAACTTTTTCCCTTCCTTGGGTCAATTGCATTACTTCTAGTGCGGTTTTCTGTGACCGCTTGCTTGTGGCGAACTGGTTGAGGAAAAGCAGCCTGAAATCCTCAAAGCAGTTGATACAGCCCGGAGGTAGACTATTGAACCATCGTTGGGCTCCCTCTTGAAAGGCTGTACATAAAGTCTTGCACTGGATGGTGTCCGGAACGCAGTGTAGGTTCATCATCGACTGGAAGTGTTGTAGATAATCCAGGAGATCGGTCTTTCCGGTATATTTTTCTGGCATTGGAATTTTGATCCCGGGCGCCGGGAGGCTATCCAAGATCGTCGGAATAAAAGGAGAGCTATATTGAGCTGTTGGACGATCCGGGCGAAAATTCATGGCTGCATTGATCCGATCATCCACGATTTTTTCTAGGGCTTCAGTAGGGTGACGATCAGTTGTCATACTAGTATGTCGTGCAGACGGCTACTGCTGTGCTGGTTGAGACTGTAGAATCTGGCGAATCAACAGATCTGCCGCCTCCTCGATCTGTTTTCGAGTGAGGGGGTATGCATAGGTGCAGGGGGATCTGCATCTGAGGGGTGTTAAAAATTCGGGCGTATGTTTGTTCCAGCGTTATCTTTCAAGGCTATGCTCTGTTCTTCTTCTTCTAGGTTTGGAGGTTGGGGTTGGTTATCCGGGTCCGAAGACTCCGTGCGGGAAGCCTGGTGTATCGGCGGCAGGGTGGAAGGCAGCTAAAAACCTATCCGTTGTAATGCCAGCGCCGTGACAGCTGCTATATCAGGGTTAGCTGCTGCCGCCTGGCTGATCTGCGTGTTTCTGGACGTGGTGCCCTGATATCGGGCCCCACGGTGGGTGTCAATTGGTTCAGCCTGATCCCGACGAGGCTGCACGTTGCTGTTTGGATCTATGAGATTGACTGCCTCCGACTTGAAGGTTCCTGCAAAACAAAGAAGGCACGTCGGGGGTTGTTTCCCGATTAGCCCCTCCGACGCTCAAGTTAGTCTTTTTGGTGAGGGTTGGATCGCCGTGAGCAGAGAAAGCTAGGGTTATGAGTTACGTACGTCTCTCGTGATAAAATCATACCTTATATATGGGATGGACGTTAGGTTTAAGTCTTTACGTAGACTTCTACTTCTGCATGGGAGGTTTTAGTCTGCAAGTGGGTTGTATATATCTGACCTTGGGACTGGACCTTGCTTAGCTAATATGCATGAGACCAATCTTTGGGAGAAAGACCGATCGGCTCATGGATTATTGTGATTGGATTCGGGCCCAGCACAACCGACCCGACCATATAGGAATCCTTTATAGTCCATTTGTTATATTCAATACATTCAATTATTTATAAGAGAGTTAATAGCTTTGAGAGAAATTTCTTGTTGAGAGCTTTCAATAAAGAGTTCTTGAGCAACTTTATTTTAAACTGCTTCAAGGAGGAAGTCACTTGGTATTTTTGTATTGTTTCTTTATGAATAGATCAATAAAACGTTGTTTTTGTCATATGTCTCTTGTTTATCCATATGATTGATTTTCCATAGAAACTTTTTTGTCGAGAGTGTGTGTAAAATACTTAAACACAAGTGGTGTGACACATTAAAAAATAAACAAACTTGCCAATGAGCAATCACGAAAGATGGGTATTATAAGCTTTGGTGGACTAAATCTTGATTGCCATACAGGAACTTCTGTAATTTTACTTCTAAGTTTGTTGCACTTGAAAAAGTTCCCGTGAAATTAAGCGTGATTCAATATCGCAAAAATACTAAATATGAACATGCCCTCACATGAGTCAAAAGGTAGATCATTGTTTGTAAAGCTATTATATTCCCATATACTTATAAAATTAAAAGGCAATTGTGATATGCATATAGTGAATAAGCTTAATATTGCATATAAAAAATGGTTATCCTGCGTATTGCTTAGTACAAAAATAGTCACTTCCAAGTCAGAACTATTTGCTATATGATCGTGGATAGTGGAAGTAAAATAATTTTTATTTTTAAGTTAATATCACTTTAAATTCTATAATAATGATTAAAGCATAAATAAGTATAAATGTAAATTGTATTTTATTGTAAAGCTTGGTCTTTTTCTTACAACTCCCCTTGAACCAATTCCTAAAATAGGTTCATCTTCATAATCGTAATTGTACAAGTGTTGGCCTCTAAGGTTATTTATGGAACAACTTGAGAGAACCCTATAAATGATATAGAGATGGGTAAGTTGGGAGTGAAAGCTCGTGTTCAATACTTATTTATAATAGAATTTAGACTTTTTAATAATTGAATTAAAATATAATCTTAATCTTAATTAATATTATTTATAACTAAATATCAATTGAATCAAATTTGATTCAATATCTAATAGCTTATTTATCAAATATCGTATATTTGACATTGAACAGAGGTGAAGACAATGGAACGGTAAAAAAAGAAGAGAGGATTAATCACATTAACGTTTTTGGTTCTGTCGTTTCCTGAAATAGCAGATCTTTATTATATAAATGTGCGGAACTTTAATAATTCACGCAAAGAGTAGAAAGTAGAGTAGGTAACGGGTTTGATGAAAATCAAGAATCTGGGTTCTGGAACATGTTTAAAGCTGAATTACAGATGGTGAATCCTCCATCTACGGCCAGATTGTGACCACTGATATATCTGGCCTCCTCACTAGCTAGGAAAAGAGCT